>JAMZAV010002374.1:0-105858 GCA_024449915.1 Sweltsa coloradensis | reverse complement strand
GGGAATGAAAAGGAAAGAAAAAAGAAAAGAAAAAGAAAAAAAGGAAAGGAAAGGAAAAAAAGAAAAAAAATCATTAAAAAAAAAGAAAAACGAAAAGAAAAACTCAACGACGACAAACTTTCTTAATTTCTCATTCAAAGTTATTTATTTAACAAGATTTAACTCTCATCATACACAATACAATACAAGCAACGGTTGTCGGATTTGCGAAGACCATCTTGGGATGTGGTGCATGATAACAGAGAAGAGGTGTTATTGTCCACATTGGAATCTTCTACACACGTCTAACTCACGGATAGCTCTTAAAGAAAAGTTTGTCCTAGATGTGACACAATATGTGATGTACCTTTAACTGTACATCATATGCTAGCAGAATGTACCATATATAAATATGCCTTGCGCACGCAATTTGATCTCTCCCAATCGTTTAAGAACTTCAACCATGTGATAACGGCAACAAACTTTCTTACTTTCTCATTCAAAGTTATCTATTGAACAAAATTTAACTCTCATCATACACATTTCCTTAGGCTAATCTTTTATTACATTTAAAAAAAAAATATCTTTTGCTATTTCTATTATCATCATAATTTTCTTTTCTTATTTATACACATTAAACAATATAAGTCTTCAAACACACCATCAACTCATTTCATTAACTTTCATTATCACCGGCATGCGCAATATGACCCATAACTGGTTGAAGCGCCCTAGTTTCTCTTGTGTTTTTTTTTGGAGGTTCTGTAAGTATTTCAAATAGCAGCCATCAGCTTGAAGAAGGCTAGTATCCGCTAGTATATACTCCCCGAAACTAAAGGTGAGCCCTAGCGGTCGTCGTCATTGACCTCACCTCGTTCCCCTGACGACCTCCCCGACGACGAGACCATGTCAACAAAACAATAACAAAAGACATTGTCCCCTATAACCATGGCAGGTTTTTACCAGCTTGGGACTTTGCTCCCCATATCCTCTAGGCTAGAGTTGTGCATTATGACCTAACGGTTTACCGCCCTTAATCATAAATACTTTTTTTGGCCCGGGGTGGAATTGGTCCAGAGCATGGCTCTGCTAATCGTACTGGGCGATTCAAGAGAAAAATTCCACCTCGCCAACATCAGCTAGAAAAAGGGGATAGTATATAAACTTCCCGAATCTAGAGGCGGGCTTTGGCAATCGTCTTCGGGGACCTTGCCACCTTCCCTTGACGACCCCTCGACGACGGTGAGATTGACACAACGAACGTTGACAAAGACGATGACGACCGATACGATGAGAGCCTCCCATTTCTCCACTTACCCGTGGCTGGTTCTGTACAGCATGGGCCTCGTCCCCCCCCCCCCCCCTTTGGCGGGGAGTGGTCCCTTTTATAAACCTTTCCCGGTTGTCAAAGTGCTAAACCCTAAAAAACCCAACTTTTTATCATTTTTTTTTAACTTCAAATTTTTTTTTGTGATTTTCCCTTTAAAATGCATAAGATAAAATAAATAAAACCACAATTTACATCCCCTACAAATTTATATGTTCCCCTCTTTTTTTAACGTAAATAAATTGGAAATCGAAACTATAACCTTCCGGGTTTTGACCCCCCCTAAACCCTCATGGGGGCCCCCGCTTTTGTGTGAAAGAATGTCCTTTGGCACCCTTTCCCAATTTTATTTAAATTTTAGGGAAAACGCTCTTTAAAATTTATTTCCTTTTTGTTTTAATATTTTTCTCTCCCTTTATGGGCCCTGGATAGAATTTTGGCCCAGAACATGGCTTTTTGCTAATTTTAAAAGGCGTTTCAAGAAAAAAAGTCCCCCTTCCCCAAACATCTGCTAAAATTGAAGGGTAGTTTTTTGATTTCCCCGAAAATAGAGGCGAGCCAGGCAGCCCGTCGTCGGCACCTTTCCCCCCTTTCTTAACGCCCCCGAACAAGACGATGACGAAAAATTTCCAACCACAAACCCCGATAAAAAAGACAATAAACGACCGGACGTAAAACCCCCTTTTTTCCCCCCCTTTCCCCGTGGTGGTTTTGACCAGCAGGGGCTCTTCTCCTCCCCCCCTATCGGTTTTAGGGGTGGTGATTATGACCAACGGTGACCCCGGTTTTTTTTTTCCAAAATAAACCAAAAACTATAAAGAAATTTTAAGGAGTTCTCCGTGAAACTTAAGACGACTTGGCTTTTCGTCGGGGCCCCCTTTCCCAACCCCTTGCCCACCCCCCCGACGTGACAAAAAACGATGATACCATTAGGGTGAAAAAACCCCCCCTTCCCATACCCTTGTCTCAACCCCCGTCTGGCATTATGCTTTAAATTACCTCTAACGGTTGACGCGCCCCTTAAAACCAAAAAAAAAACTAGGCTGAGGGGCCCCATTATCCCCCAAAAAACGGCTGTTGCGCCATTAAAATTAATGAATCAAAAAAAAATTCTAAAAATAACCCGGGTGAAAAAAAACCCAAAATTTCATGTTTTAGAAGGAAAATTATTTCTCTATTTCAAATTGGGGTTCAGATGCGCCCCCCATCCCCATTTCCCCCCCCACCCATGGGGTTTTCTGCCCAAAGCAGGGGTTTTTTCCTTCCCCACCCCCCTGGCCCCTAAGGGTTGCCCACCCCTAAATCCAAAAAAAAACTAAACCAAAAAATGTAAAATTCCCATGTCTGGGCTTGATTTTTCCAACACCGGGCCCGTCCACCTCTTATCCCACAGCCCCGTCTGGGCCCCCGGGGTTAGAATAGGCCCAGAGCAGGGCCCCTTCTGTTTTATTGTGAAAGGCAAATTCAAGAGAAAAAAGCCACCTCGCAAACATCACTAGAAAGACCGGAGTATTTTTCCCTCCCGAAACTAGAGGCGAGCTCGGCAATTGTCGTGGGGGGAACCTTCCCCCCCTTTCCCTTGACGACCCCCCGGCGCCCTGACAAAAAACAAACAAAAACGAGGGACAAAGACGATGACGCCCGGCGACTTTGAAAAAACCCCCCTTTCTCCCCTTCCCCGGGGGGCTGGTTCTAAAACCAGCTTTGGGCCCCTCCTCCCGCCCCCCCTTAGGCTAGAGGGGTGCATTAGGACCTAACGGTTGACGGGGCCCTTTAACCCAATTAAAACCCAAAAAAAAAAAAAAAAAAACCAGAGCATGGCTCTGCTTTTGTAAAAGGCGAGGAAAAAGATAAAAAACCCATTCGTAACATCAGCTATAAAAATTCCCGGAATTCCCCCTTTTCAAAAGGGGCCCAAACCTCTGGCAGTCAAAAGAAGGCCCCTTTCTACTTCACTTGACGACCTCCCCGACTACTATGACTCACACACCACGTCGATTCCCAAGGTCTATGACGCCCCGCTACGCCCAAAAAACCCCCCTTCCCCCCCCCCAAACCAAACCCCTTTCTCCCGTCCCAGTCCCCCCCGTCTATGGCCCGGGGAAAAGAATTGACTTAGACAATCAAAGTGGGAACGTGTTTTTTAGTTTTCACTCCAGATTTAATTTTCGCCTTGGGTGAAGCTCTTAAATTCTTTCTACCCGGTGCTGTTGGGGAAAGAATATTTTTTGTTTTCAAAAATAGTTTGGGTTTCTTCATGCTAAAAAACTCATGTTTCAAGTCATCATTTTGAAACAAGACACCAATTCTATTTAGAAAAACTAACCTCTTTGGGTTTACCCCCGTCGGGCCCCGGGGGGTAGAATTGGCCGAGCTTTGCTCTTCTAATCGTAAAAGGGGGATTCAAGGAAAAAGTCCACTTCCCCAAACTTTCAGCTGAAAGAGGGGGAATATTTTAAACTCCCCGAAACTAGGGGGGCTCCTCCACCCCCCCCCCCCCTTAGGCTAGAGCGGTGCTTATGACCTAATGGTTGACGCGCCCCTTAATCCAAAAAAAACCCAAACCAAAAAAAAAACGAGTTTGGGCCCAATTGTCGTCGGGGGACCTTGCCCCCTTCCCCTTTGGGACGACCCACCGGCGACGTTTGACAAGACACAACGAACGATGACAAAGACGACACGACCGGACGAAAAGAAACTCCCCTTAGGGTTTAAAGCGCCCTTTAATCCAAAAAAAAAAAAAAAAAAAAAAAAACAACTACGGTTTTATCATAGAGATTTTTTGGGATCCTGGACACGGGGAGCATAGGGGGAAATAAAACCCCTGACGGGCTGCTAAAAGGAAAGCTTCCCAGCGTCCCCGAGGGTTGTTTCAATCTAGTTCCCGTTCCAGAAGTCAAGAGGGGGATTCCCAAGGGCAAGGGATTGTTGGATTCGCGAAAAAGCATTTGGAATGGGGGGTTCCCAAAATAACAAATTGCGCAGGTGATCCCCTAAATGCCCTTAAAATTCTTTCCCCCTCTCTCGACTCTCCCGTAGAGAAGGGTTTGGTATTGTCTAGAATTCGTATATGCCACCCACGTCAAACTCACGATATCTCTTAACCCCGAGAAAATTTTTTCCCCCCTAGTGACACAATGTGATTACCTTTAACCGTTCATAATGTAGGGAGAATGTACCAAATATGATGCCCTTTTCGCATTTCAATTTTTATCTCTACCAATCATTTAAAAACTTTTATCATATGATTTAAAGGGGGACAAACCTTTTTAAATTTTTTCATCCCTTTTGTAATCTATTTGGGCAAAAAATTTTTTTTACAAACATACACCTTTTTTTTTATTTTATTATTTTTATTTACAGAAAAAACTTGTTATGCTATAACTATATGTTATCATTTTCATCACATCATCATCATCATCATTTTAAATTTTGTTTTCCCCATACAGTTAGAAAAAAAATCTAATCCCCTCAAACACAAACCCTTAACTCTCTCATCAACTCTCTTTTTTACTTTTTCGATTTTGACCTAACGGTTGGGCGCCACCCAGGGTTTTTCACGGGCGTCGTAAAAAGGGAGATTCAAATCTAGTTTAGTCCCGGAGTAGAATTTTTTCTCCATAGCATAGCTTTGCAAACGTAAAAGGCGAAATTTAAAAAAAAAGTCCACCTCGAAAACATCAACTATTAAGAAGGGTCCCCCCAAATTGGAGTCGAGTTGGGAATCGTCCCAGGGGGACCTTGTTCCCCTCCCTTTTAAAACAAAACCCACGGCCCATAACCCACAATGACACCACGAACCCATGACGGGCAATTTCCCCACCGCCACTGAGAAAACCCCCCTTTCTCCCCCTTTCCCTTTGGGTGGTTCTGACCACATGGGCCCCTCCTCCCCCCCCCCCCCCCCCTTAGGTAAAATGGTGCATTATGACCTAACGGGTTTACGCGGTTTCCTTTAATTTCCAAATTTAAAACCAAAAAAAAACCCCCCTTTCCCCCGGCCACCTACCGGGCCCCCCCTTCACCCTATCTTGTAAGGGGGTTCTAACCAGGGAAAGGCCTTCCCCCCACCCATTTTCCCCCCGTCCCCCCCTTTCGTTCCTCCATTTTTAAAAAAAAGGAACTAATTATCTAAGTAATAAACTTCCCTTATTGCCCGAAGGCGCAGTTTTGACCCCAGGTTGCGCGCCCTAAAAAATTAATTTTAAAATTAAACTTTTAAAAAACTTCAAAATTCGTTTTTTAAAATTAGAAAATTTTACAACTTTTAAAATTTACCCTTTCCTTTCCCGGGCTTTGACATCGGGGCGACAACGACAAGACTACACCCAACATTTCTTTTCGTTTTTTTTTTTAAGTTTTTTTTCCTTCCTTTTTTTTTCCCTTTTTTTTTTTTCCCTCTTTTTTCCCCTTTTTTCTTTTTTTCCCTTTTTTTTTTTTTTTTCCTTTTTTTTTTCATTTCCCACCCTTTTTTATTTGATTATTCATTAAATTAAAATTTAAATCATTTTTATTGTTAACAAAAAATTTCTGTGTTTAAAGCAAATTTTTTGTTTGTAATGCTTTCTTTTCAAATAAAGTACTAAAAAGTAGTTTATTGTAGTTTTTTCTGCATATGTAAAAAGATTTTTAGTTGTCCTCCTTTGTAAAATTTAGTTTTTATTTAAATGAATAGGAAGACCTTTAAAAAATTTAAAAAAATAAATTTAAAAAAAAATAAAAAAAAAACCCCCCGGGGGACTACCACGCCTTTGAACCCCCCCCCCCCCCCCCCCACCACCCCCGGCCCTAAACCCCCCCCGTGGCAAGTTCTGGGCCAGAATTTTTTTTACATTCCATAAAACCTTTATCCCAGAGCGCATTATTCCTTTTGTTTTTACGCGCCCTTTATCCAAAAAATCTTAAAAAACTTAATCTTAAAAAATTTTGGGCAGGCTTCCTACAAAAGTTTTTAAATGAGTGGGTTTGACTCTAAAAACGATTTTATTTTACACTCATTAAAACTAAAAAAAGAGAAGTAAAATAAAATATATGTATAATAAAAAAATAAAAAAAAACCAATTTGGGAAATTTCAAATTTTATTTTAAACACTGAAATAAACCGCATTATTAATTATTACAACCCCCACTCAGAAAAACTCAAAAAATACAATATTTCAAAAAACGGGGGTCTTTCTAAATCTTTGAACCCCTTTATACGTTCCATTTTTTTTGTCTCATCGTGTTTTTGACTTGTAATTGGGCTTGAAGGGCGTGGGTGCAATTCCTTTTTTTTTCTTTTATTTTTTTTACAACATAACTTTTTTTTTGCCCATTACTTTCTTCCCTCTTTAATTTTTTTTTTGTTTTTATACCTTAGAAAACAAACTTAAAAATCAAAAAATACCTGCAATTTTTAAATCTTCTAATTTTTCTTTCATTCACAGGCGGCGCAAAATGACCTAAAGGTTGAAGCGCCCCAGGGTTTTTCACGTCGTCCCCTCGTCGTCGTCCTAGCATTATTGTCAAGCTAAATTTTTTTACAAAAACAAAATAATTTAAATATGGGGAAGCCAAACGTAGGGTAGTTCCCTTTTACGTTTTTATTTTTAAATGCATTTTAACCAAACTAAAGGAAAACTATTGAAAAGAAACTGAGAAGAACGAGCGGGACGCAATTCAATCCTAATATCTTAAATCCTGACCTGGATGAAGTGCCACGTAACCCCGAAATTTTCTAGGGTAGGCCTAGACCTACAGCAATCAAGTTCTCCATCCCCGTCTTGGCCCGGGGTAGAATTGGCCCAGAGCATGGCTCTGCTAATCGTAAAAGGCGATTCAAGAGAAAAAGTCCACCTCGCAAACATCAGCTAGAAAGAACGGAATATCTTAATCCCCGAAAACTAGAGGCGAGCTCTGGCAATCGTCGTCGGGGACCTTGCCCCTTCCCTTGACGACCCCCCGGCGACGATGACAATGACACTACAAACGATGACAAAGACGATGACGACCGCGACGTAAAAAAACCCCCCTTCCTCCCTTACCCGTGGCTGGTTCTGACCAGCATGGGCCCCTCCTCTCCCCCCCCCTCTTAGGCTAGATTGGTGCATTATGACTAACGGTTGACGCGTCCTTAATCCAAATAAACCAAAAAATTCTCCATCGAGTACAGCGCTAGCGAGAGTTCATTAATGCTTGACGCGTACATTATCCGTGTTCTGTGAAATTCAACGTGGGTTTACTGTTTCTGAGCTGGGGTTTCGCCATTCAACGTTCAACTGTGGCTGGGGCTGTCTAGCATGGCCTTGTCACCGTTCTGAGGGTTCATCCCTATAATGACGACCTCCCCCTACCCGTGGCTGGTTCTGACCAGCATGGGACTTTCCACCCCACACTCCTAGGCTAGAGTGGTGCATTATGACCTAACGGTTGACGCGTCCTTAATCGAAATAAACCAAAACTATAATTTATTTATTTCCATTCACATAAATAACTTTTGTTTTACTATACTATCATCATCATTTTATTTTCTTATAAACACTTAGAAAACAATCAAATCATCAAGCACACCATCAACTCATCTCAACAACTTTCATTATCACACGCGGCGCAATATGACCTAACCGGTTGAAGCGCCCCAATTTCTCACGTCGTCGTGAACGAGGAAATCTTTCCACTCGACGAAATATTTACCATACGTCTCTCTCTTTCTGTAGAGTGATCTGTGTTCATCATGAGTGAGCCGGACACGAGAACCGACCCTTAGAGTGACAAACTATTGCTTGAACCTCGTCTTGGCCCGGGGAAGAATTGGCCCAGAGCATGGCTCTGCTAATCGAAAAAGGCGATTCAAAAAAAAAAGCCCACCTCGCATTTCATAGTTTTTTTTAAAACCAAACGGATAACCCTACGGTTAAGGTTTACAATCTACCGTAAGGTTTAAATAAGGGGGAAACGTCACGGGGAGGGGGTTCCCAAATTCTGGTGCATGCCTCTGTTTTATGCCACTAAAATTAAATTGAAAAACTCGCCTTCAGGCCGTCGCCGTTAAAAGCTTAAAATTCCAAATGAAAACCACTTTTTATCGTTTTTAAACTTTCCCAAACCACCAAATCATTAGCAGACGCGATATGGGGGCCCATTTTTCGGATAAATTAAAAAAGGACCCGTAATTTTGGGGTGGTGTTTTTAAAACCCCTCACCAAAAACTGCCCTGGGGATCGGGTATTTTCTGATCAAGGGGGGTTGGGGTTGTAGCAGATTTTTTTAAAACACAATGATGTTTCATTGTTAAACAGGGCCCCCAGATGACTCATTTCCCTCACATTTGGCATTTTTTTCACCATAGATTTAGTCATGTTTTAACACCAGGGCTATCGCGGGGATTCGAGTACTTTGTGTTTGATGTTTTCATGGAAGTGACATTTTCCAATTCAGGTAAAATGTTTTAAAAACTACAATAGGCCACAAAACCCCAGGTGGGGGTTTGGAGACTTGGCAAGCTGTTTGGGGAAAAGGTTTCCAGAAATTAGTGAAGTCTTTTGCTCAAGGGGGGGCTTTACTATTCTCGGGGCCCCCAAACCTTGCTTGTAAAAAAAAAAATTGTGGTAAATGCTTGTTTGGGATGCACATATCCCAGTATCCCAAGGGACTAGGGGTGAACCACGCCGTCGTGTCGTCCCCTGGGGGAAAAAAAGATTGTGCTTTGGCCACCCAAGGCAAAAAAAGGCGGCTTTTAAAAAAATTTAAAAATTACTTTTCCCCCTAATTTGAAAATTTAATAAATTTCAAGCACGAGGGGAGCAAAAAAACGAGACGAATTATCAAACATGAAAAGGGGGCAGTCTTTGGCAAGAGTAGAAATTTTCCCTAAAAACCCCCCGCACCCCCTTCCACGAGGGTGGGGAAAAAAAAAAAAAAAAAAAAAAAAAAAAATTAAAATCAATTAGGGGACGTCAGGAAAAAACACCATCCCCGCCAGTGGCGGTTTAAACCCCCGGGGAAAACCCGGGGGGCCCAATTTTTATAGTTTTAAAAACCCACCCAAAGAAATGGGGCCCGCAGGAATTTTGGCGGGGATTGATAAAAGAAAAAATTTTACTTTGGGGGGGGCAAGAAAAGGGGGTTTGGGGGGGCGCCCCCCCCAAACAATAGCCCCGGGCAGGCGAAAATTTTAAAAACGGGTTTTTAGAATGCTTTTGGTGGGTTTTAGAAAAAATAGGGGTGAAAAAAACCCAAAATTATGAAATTTTTGTGCAGTCAAAATCAAAAAAACTAGAAAAAAAAACCAAAAAGGAACCCTTCAAAATATTCCCCCCCCCCCCTTTTTTTTGGCCCCTTTAATTTTAATTTTATTTTCCCCCCTACCTACATTTTTGCTTTTGCAACCCTTTTATTGTGAAGTAAAAAACTGCATTAATCCAGGGATTTGGTTTTTTTTTCAAAACTATTGCGGGAAAAAGACACAAAAAGCTAATTTTTTCTCGCAGAAAATTGGCAACCTTTAAAATTTAAACAAAGGGTTCATAAAGTAAAAAAAATAAAACTGTAAAATTTTTAAAATAAATACAAAATAAATAAAGGGATTTAATTGGGCACTTCTTTGCTCGGGAAGAGGGGGGCCCCCCCTTCTGGGGGCCCCCATCCCACCCAATTTTGGTGTCCTAAAATCGTTTTTGGCCGGCAGCCCTTGGATACGCCGGGGGAAAACAAAAAACCCCCCTGGGGGAAAACCTTTTTTAAACGAAAATTCTTTTTGGGATGGGTTAAAATAAAAACATGCTAAGGCCCAGGAAAATTTTTTAAATCATGTTTTTTTAGAACTTTGGTGCTTTTAAAAAAAAAAGTAGTGGGCTAAAGGGCAACATAAAAAATAATGTATTTTTTGGGGCGGGTCAAAGGGAATTTACCAGGATATTTAGGGACTTTTTAAACCCTTCCCCCAATTTTTAAAATTTTAATTTATATAAAAGCCCCAACGAATTTCAAATTCCACATCTAAACTATCTAAAAAAATATATCCCATATAAAATAATTAAAGTGGGTTGTTTTACTTTTACATTTAAATTTTTTTTCTCGGAGAAACCAAATTTTGGATATGTCCTTGATTTTTTTTAAAATTTTATAGGCTCCTTAAAATAAATTTTGCCTTTTTTTAAATTTTTTTAGGGGTTTTTGGGAAATTTTTTCCTTTTTTTTAATGTATTTAATTTTTTTAAAATTAATTGCCCCTTTACCACACGAAAAACACAAAAACAGTGTATTACATTTTTTCCTGATCTACGACCCTCTCCAATTATTTTTCCCAATAAACCTTTTTTTTGCCTCCGACCACCCCCCCCCCCAGGCTACGGGAGGGGCCCGGGCTCCCCCTTGCTCCCGTGGGGGGGGCGCTACTGTATGGAAGGCCCTTGTTTTTGAGCTCGTTTGGGGCGGGGTCCTTGCTTGAGGTAAAAAGTTTAATTCATGCATTTCTTTTTTTTTAAACAAAAAGTTGGCCAAGAAGAAAAGGAAAAAAATGGGAAACTATAAAATGTTAAAAGTTTTGGCTAGGGATTTTGGAAGCAAAACGGGGGGGGGGGGAACCTCCCCCCCTGGCCCACCCCTTCGGACACCCCTACCCACCGTGCCCCACGGGTATATTTTTAGATTCTTGATGGTCCCCGCGCGTTTGGGAAACCTTGTTCTTTTTCGGGTTTTTTTGGCACGATCTTTTGAGGCGCGCTTTTTAAAAAACCACCCCCAAAAAATTTCCCATCTGACACAAAGTATTGGGCTTGTTGGGGGAAGTTTTCATATACAGGGCTATACAAATTTCTTTTATAGCTCATATTTTTTATAGCAAACACTCATAATGTTTTAATTGGGCCCTAATTACGCCCACCCCCCCCCCCCCCACCCTCCACCCCCAAACCCCCTGAGCTGATCCCCACCCACCTTTTTTCCCGGGGGGGCCCAGGGCCCCCAAATTTTTTATGGTGGGGCCCGCCACTGATACCCGCTACCAAGGTGGGGGGGCAATTGTTACTATTTCCACCCAATGGGGTTCAGTACTGGGTACCTTTTTGCTTTGGGGTAAGCAGTAATGAAACTTTAATGATGCAAAAATTTTCTAGCAACAAAAAACTTTGACAGAAGCTCGAAAACTTAATTTCTCATCTAAAAACGATGACCCCATACAACAGAGCGTTCTCTTTGGGGGAAACCCCGTATGGCGTTAAGCCCTTACGCCCGGCCCCTTTTGTGGGAGAAACAAAATGCACAACAAAATGTTTGTGCCCCCTGACTGATCCCTCTTTGGAAGTTTTTTTTAAATTTTATTTTTTAATATTTGTGGTTTGTCTGACATTTTTCCCCGAAATTTTTGGGCGTAGTGCCACCCTTTTTCCCCACTTCTAAAACCCCAAAAAAATTTTAAGTCGATGCCGACTTCATATCGCCCTTTTTCCCTCTGACAATTTGGGTTTTTTTGCAAATTGTTGAAAAGATGATCAACAAACGCAAATGTGGATGGGGAGCCACGCAGTTTTTTTGGGCAAAAGCCCAAAGGGTTTTTCGTAAAGGGGTCGTTGCCCATCGACCACGGGGTTCGATTAAGACGTTTTTTCAAAAAGGGGTTTTTGTTGCAAAAAAAACCATGTTGTTGGTGTGCTTTTTGACTTTAAAAAAGCATACGATACAACATGGGGGTATAATATTTTTTCAACAGATTCAGGGAGGGGGGTTTTCGAGGGCCCCATCCCAAAAATTTTTTTAAAAAAATTTTTTAAAAGATAAAACTTTAAAAGGGCGTTTTAAAAATTTGTTTGTCAGACTCTTTCTCATGGAAACGGGTTTGGTACCACAAGGCTCGGTCTTGTGGGTACCACTGTTTGCTATTGGAAAAAAACAGTGGGGGTGGTTTTGTACCCAAAGAGCCAAATTTTCGTCCCATTTTTTAGATAAACCTGGGAATTTCACAGATCGGTAAATTTTATAAACAGCTAAAAGGACACGTGAAAATTTGGGTTTAAAAACAAAAATAAGTGAATGGGTCGAACGGGGGGGACACGATTCTTTTCCCAAAAAAACCTCGTGCATTCACTTTTGCCGTTTTCAAGAACCAAAAATGCCCAAAAAAAAATCTTTTAAAACAATGTAAAACCTTCTATTAAAAACCCCAAATTTCCGTCTTCCCCCGCAGGGGTTTTTGACAAAAAGCTAAATTGGAAAGACCACGTTTTTGAGTTTACGAAAAAAAGCATTTTTGAAAATAAACCCTATTGAAAGTTCTCATAATACATCGTGGGGGGGCAAAATAGGACTTCTGTTGAAAATTTTTACGGATTTTAAAGTTTGTCCAAAAATGGACTATGGTTTGTTTCGTAAAATCTTCAGCAAGAACACAACCCTTAAATTTTCAAAACACTGTCCCCCATTTTTTGGTTTCCTTTTTTTTGGGCTTTTGGGTGCTTTTCGAAAAAAGCCCGGAGTCAGCTTGGGTATGCCAAAGTAGGTGTGTCCCCCTTTGGCAAAAACGGAAAAAAAACCTCTTGAGGGGTTAAGTTGAAAATGAAAAAAAAGCTTCCCCAAACCATCCCAAACGGAATGTTTTTAACACGAAAAAATGTCAGCATTTTGATAACCCCCCAAAAGCATCCTTTTCCCAAGGGGAAATTAAATGAAAAATTTTTTTTTAATTTTATAAAATTTCCCATCTGCCAAAAATTTTTTTTAATTTTTGTATTTAGAAATTTAAACCCCCCCCGGGTTTACACCAGAGCCGATTATTATTTTTGGGGACCTTTGTCTTTTTTGTTTAAAAACTCAAACTTGCGATAGTGTTTTTCCCAAAATTAACTTTAGAAAGTTTTTCCTGAACTCAAAGGTTTATTTTGGGTTTTCACAGTTTGGCTCCAAAAGGGACAACAAAGGGTTTTTTTGTGCCTTTTAAAATTTCTCCACCTTAACTGAACGGGTTTAGGCTAAGCGACGTGTGTTCAGTTTTCACTTTCAGAGTTATTCGCCCTCCGTGAAGCTCTTAAAAACATTTAAAGCTGTGTTGGGAAAAATACCTTTTGTGTTCAGATAGGGTTAAATTCACTTCAAGCTAAAAAAATCTGATTCTAGTTTTATCATTTGGTTTCAAGGGCATTTCCCAAATTTTATTTAGAAAAAAATAACCTCTAAGGTATTAAAGGTTTTTTCTGGATACCTGGGCACGTGGGAAAAGAGGGAAATGAAAAACCTGATTTGGGGTGCTAAAGGGAAACTTCCCCGGGGGTCGCGACGTTTATTTCAATCTAGTTCCCGGTTCCCGATGTCAAGAGGGGATACAAGCAAAAATTGTTTGGTTTGGGGAAAAAGCATCGTGGGATGTGTTTTCAAAAAAAACAAAATTGCATAGTGTGTGCCCACATTGATAACAAAATTCGGGCCACCCGGGACGTTTTTCGAAATCTCCGTTTGGGGAAAGGTGGTATTGTCTAGAAATCGTATACCAAACGCCCCCAACACACGGGTATCTCTTAAAACCCCCCAAAATGTTTTTCCCATATGTGACACATGTGATGTAAACCTTTTTAAACCCTGGGAAACATTGCTAGCAGGGAAAGTGCCAAAAAATGATGCATTGCGCCCCGCAATTTGATCTTTTCCCCAAACATATAAGAACTTCTATCATATGATAACGGGCGACAAACCCTTTTTTAAATTTTTTCATCCATTGTTAAAACTATTTAACAAAATTTTAAATTTACATTTTTACACATTTGTTTCTTTTCTTTTTTTTTCATTTACATACAAACCCTTTTTTTTTGCTATTACTTTTTTTCATCAAACAAAATTTTTTTTGTTATTATACCCTTTGAAAAAAAATCTAATAAACAAACATACCTGCATTCACTCTTCTCATTTTCCCTTTTATTCACAGGCCCGGGGGGGAAAAATACTAACCTTTTTAAGCCCCCCTAGTTTTTTCCCCCGGCGTCGTCGTATCTTCCTCGTTTACGGCTTGGGGCCCCCTTTTTTTTTTTAAAATTTTTTCATTTTTTTTATGGTATATTTAATATTTTTTTTGAACGTACACGGTACGGATGTTTAGCATCCCAAATAGAGAAAATTTCTTTTTTTACAAAAGATTCCCAAAAAGAAACCACTAAATTATACTTAAAAGGTATGAGCATTTGCAGTTATAAATAAAATAAATTTGGGTTTTTTTGCATTGTCCAAGCTCCCGTCATCTAATTTCCCAAATTTCCGGGTTTTTTAAAAGCCCCATGGGCCCACTGAGATGGGCTGAAATCGGTGGGAAATTTTTGGGTTCTCCCAACATTAAACCATTGCTTGTAAAACACCCAATTTAAAAAAATTTGTTTTTTTGTATTATCTAACTTCCGGGCATCTAATCCAATTTTCCGTTTTTTCAAACACATAGCCCCCTGGAATTGGGCTGAAAATTGGTGCAAAGTTTTGGGGTTTTCTAAAATTTTCACATTTAGGGGCCCCCAAACTGATACATAATTCCTCAGCCCCGCCAGCCAGCCAAAACCCCAAAAAGAAAAATTTTTTCGAACGCCTGACGGCTGAATAACTTCTAGACCCCCCATCAGACGGGATAAAAAATTTGGGAAAAGGGGCTCTCATGGGAAAAGTCCTCGATTTTAAGCAAGTTTTCAGGTTTTTAAACTCACATGGTTTCGCTCGGCGACCCGTGTTAAATGCTTTGTAGGCGTGCGGTAAAAAGGAGCTAGTGGGCGGAGGGCCCCGCGTGGGTTGGCCCCCCCGGGGGCTCCGCGCACCTTGATTAAAGAATGTAAAATGGATTGATTTTTTTTTATTTTAAAAAACGCGTGAACCGTTGGTCAAAATGTACCACTCTAGCCTAGGGGGAGGGGGAGGGGGAAAGCCCATGCTGTCAGAACCCCCCAAATCGGTAAGGGGAGGAACGTCGCGGTCGTCATCATCTTTGACATCGTTCGTGCTGTCGATTGGTCGTCATCGGGCTCAGACGGGGGTTTAAATTTAGAAAGTTTGTCGTCGTTATCAAATAATAGAAGTTCTTCATTAGATTGGGGGAGACCATAATAAGTAGAATTTTCAAGGTATCACCAATTCATCGACGACGTGAGAAACTAGGGCGCTTCAACCGGTTAGGTCATATTGCGCCGCCTGTGATAATGAAAGTTGTTGAGATGAGTTAATGGTGTGTTTGATGATTAGATTGTTAGTGTATTAGGTGCGTTTACAGTATCGCGTTTGGTGCGTCGCGACTCGAGCGCAGCCAATCAGAGAACGGGGTTGTCAAAACAAACCGCCGTGACAGTGGCGGTTTGTTTTGACAACCCAGTTCTCAGATTGGCTGCGCTCAAGTCGCGGCGCACCAACGCTGATACTGTTAACGCACCTTTATATAACAAAATAAAATTGCATGATAGTAATAGCAAAACAAAAGTGATTTATGTGAATGAAGATGAAGAAGTTAAATAAATGTGTGGGATGTGAATTAAATTTTGTTAAATAGATTACTTTGAACGAGGAGAAACAGCCACGGGTAGGGGGGGAGCCGTCCCACAGTGCCGCTTCCCGTAAGGCCCTCACCCTTTTTTTCCCCCTATGCCATCATTACTACCTGTCGATAAAGACCATGTTACACTTGTTGGGCCCAAGGGGAATTGATTTATTCCCCTTAGGCCCAAAACCCTGCATTTCATTATCGAAAATACAAAGAAGGTTTGTTGGCGTTAGGGTAATTGATTTATTCCCGTTAGGCCAACAACGTATATGCATCGTTTACGGTAAGGAGCGGGGTGTTGTTGGCGTTGGGTAATTGATTTATTCCCGTTAGGCCAACAGCGTATATGCATCGTTTACGGTTTGGAGAGGGGCGTTGTTGGCCTTGGGGTAATTGATTTATTCCCGTTAGGCCAAAAAGCGTATATGCACCCCGCTCCTTACCGTAAACGATGCATATACGTTGTTGGCCTAACGGGAATAAATCAATTACCCCAACGCCAACAACGCCCCGCTCCTTACCGTAAACGATGCATATCCCGCTGTTAACCTAACGGAATAAATCAATTACCCTAAGGCCAACAAACCTTCTTTGTATTTTCCATAATGAAATGCAGGGTGGTTGGCCAAAGGGGAAAATAAAATCAATTCCCCTTAGGCCATCAACGCTTCCTGTAACATGGTCTTTATCGACAGGTATAGAAATGATGGCATAGGGGGAAAAAAAAGGTTGATGGCCTTACGGGAAGCGGCACTGTGGGAAGACACCGTAGGGGGTGGTAAGGGAAAAGTTCTCACGTCGTGATCGTTTGGGTGTATTAAGTTTTCAGGGCGCGTCAACCGTTAGATCATAATGCACCACTCTTGCCAAGGGGATGTAGGCAGGATAGTCCCATGCTGGTCAGGAACAGCCAAGGGTAGGGGTTTGGTAAGGATTTTGTTTATTTGGATTAAGGACGCGTCAACCGTTAGGTCATAATGCACCACTCTATCCTAAGGGGGTGGGGGGGGGAGGAGGGGCCCATGCTGGTCAGAACCAGCCACTGGTAAGGGGAGAAAAGGGGGGTACACACGTCGCGGTCGTCATCGTCTTTATCATCGTCATCGTTCGTTGTGTCAAATTGTCATCTGTCGCCGGGGGGGTCGTCAAGGGAAGGGGGCGAGGTCCCGAAGACGATTGCCAGAGCTCGCCTCTAGTTTCGGGGAGTAAGATACTCCGCTCTTTCTAGCTGGTGTTTGCGAGGTGGACTTTTTCTCTTGTATCGTCTTTTACGGTTAGCAGAGCTATGCTCTGGGCCAATTCTACCCCGGGCCCAGACGGGGTTTGGGAAGGAAAATTCTCACGTCGTGGTCGTTTGGATTTTTTAAGGGTTTACAGGGCGGGGTCAACCGTTAGATCATAATGTACCCTTTTTCCCAAAGGGGGATGTAGGCAGGATACCCCCCATGTTTGGTCGGGAACAGCCAAGGGTAGGGGTGGTAAGGAAAATTTCACTTTCGGGGGTCTTTTGGGATTTTTTAAAGTTACAGGGCGCGTCAACCGTTAGTTTCATAATGCACCACTCTTCCCAAGGGGATTTAGGCGGGATACCCTTTCTGGTCAGGGAACCCCAAAGGGGTTAGGATGGAAAGGGAAAATTCCCCACGTCGGGGTCGTTTGGTTTTAAATTTAAGTTACGGGGCCCGGCGTAAACCGTTAGATCAAAATGTAAAATCTTCCCAAGGGATGTAGGCAGGATATTTCCCCCATGCTGGTCAGGAAAGCCAAGGGTGGGGTGGTAAAAAAATTCTCATTTTGGTGGTCTTTGTTTTATTACTTTTAATGGCACGCCCAACCTTTAGGTCTATATATGCTCTAGTATGGGGGGATAAGTATCTAGGGGGTTATAGTGGGGGAAAGTCCCTTTTGGTCAAAAACCAGCCAGGGGTAGGGGGGGAAAAGGGGGAAATTTAAACCAAAGAACCCAAGCTGTAGAGGAATTTATATATTGGACAGGAGTTCGGCTTTAGCTTCACGGGTTTTTCTTAGGCCCTTTTTATTTTAGAACATGTAGAGGGAAAAGACCCAGGCTGAAAAAAGAGCAAGTGGTGGATGCCCCTGTTGGTTTGGAATACGTCTTGGGCGGGAGAAAAAAATCAAATGTCATTTCAACTAGCCCAAAACGGGCAAAACCGAAGACAAAATCAAAGATTTTACTTATCTCAAAGTACACACGCCTTGCAAACTATTCCCAAACTAAGACAGAACTTATGTGTAATGTTTCATCGACAATTTTGGTAAATCTTCTTCACGAATAAAAAAACGTTATGTATTTCATCCCAATGAAATCAAACACGGCTTCGAAAGAACAGAATGCGATGCGATGCAGATAGACAAAATGGCGTTAGTTTTTGTTCGTCCAACACCCAACAATACATCCACAGCCTTTGAAAGATTTCGTGTCAAATAAAAATACATTGCGCAACCATTTAAATCCATTTATCACTGCCTCCTAGATGGTGCTCGTAGGTCCTGCCCGCGATTCCCTAAGGTCCGCGTTAACGTTTAAATAACACTTTGGCGTTGATTAACGATAACATTGCGAGTTTGTGATTCACTAACGAATTTTATCGACTGCTGACGTTAAAAGTGACGTCATTTTTAACGCGATCCAAACCCCTGCCTTTAGGCCTGCGTTAAAAAATATGGACGTTATGTTTACGTTTTTTCACCTCCACTTCAAATTTTAGAAGCATTGAATAATCGTATTTTGTTGTGATGGCTATCTAAATAATCAATTTTTAGCTTAATATATATGTTTTAGTGTAGTGAAGTAACATCTATACTGCATTTATAACATACACAAATAGCAATAACAAAGATTAGACATGTAATAACATAACCTAAATTATGCAAAGAGTGCGATGCCGAATATAGAAGTAGTTTTGTCTTTCTATTCTAACATCTTCATTCCAGCGTTTTCATTGGCCGAGTGATCGAGATCACACAGCCTCCTCGAGAACTTGTCCAAACTATTATATAAACAGGCGCCGGTCTGCTGCACCGGTAACGCGCTTTTGAGACGGTTAACACACCTTACAGTTTTGTTTTAAGGAATCGCGCGTTAACCTAACGTTCGGTAAATGTTTAACGTGGTGGCGTTAAATTTAACGTTAACGCGGACCTTAGAGAATCGCGGTCCTGGAGTACGAGCAACATCTAGGAGGCAGTGCCATTTATCATCAATATTTGTGTATTATTATTGCTCACTGAATAAAACAGCACCTACAGTAGGTGTATCACATTAGTATATTTGAGTTTGAGTTGGTTTGTTATGAGGGCGCTTCAACCGTAAGGTCACTCATAATGCGCTACTCTAGCTTGGATA
Source organism: Sweltsa coloradensis (assembly GCA_024449915.1). Classification (NCBI taxonomy): domain Eukaryota; kingdom Metazoa; phylum Arthropoda; class Insecta; order Plecoptera; family Chloroperlidae; genus Sweltsa; species Sweltsa coloradensis. The sequence goes on along the minus strand of JAMZAV010002374.1, from coordinate 86,715 downwards.
TGTTGAGGAAACCACTAGGAGGGGGAGGAAGGGGGGGTTCTCTCGTCATGGTCGTCATCGTTGTTGTCGTCGTTGGGTATGTCGTCGTGCGGTGGTGGAGGGTCCTCGATGACAACTGCCAGAGCTCGCCTTCGGGGAGTAAAATACTCCCCCCCTACTTGCAACCTGATGTTTGCGTGTTTACTCCAGTCTGGGCCCGGAATAGAATTAGCCAGAGCAAAGATACTAGTATATGGCCCAGAGCATGGCTCGGCTAATCGTACAAGGTGATTCAAGAGAAAAAGTCCACCTCGCAAACATCAAAGAGGGAATCGTATATTACTCCCCGAATCTAAAGGCGAGTTCTGGCAATCGTCGACGGTGACATTTCCCCTTTGCCTTGACGACCTCTCCGGACAATTGGGCACAACGAACGATGACGATGACAAATACGATGACGGTCGGGACGTGAGAAACCCACTTTCCTCACCCGACCGTGGCTGGTTCTGACCAGCATGGGCTCTTCCTGTACATATCCCCTATGCTAGAGTTGTGCATTATGACCTAACGGTTGACACGCCCTTCATCCAAATAAACCAAATAAAATTGCGTGTTTGCGTTGCACTTTTCTCGCCTTGAACGACCGACAGATGTATACCCAGCTCCGAATTTAACCTCGTGTCCAGACTAGGGATGTGAAGGTAAAATACCATTGATAGTTAGATTCAAAAGCAGGCAAGGAGAGTTTGTATTTATTATTTATTTTGAGGGCGCGTCAACAGGCTATCAGGCGCCACTCAAGCCTAGGGAATGTGGGAAGGAAAGGCCCTTGCTGGTCAGAACTAGCCGCGGGTAGGGGGAGGAAAAAGGGTGTTCTCAAATCTTGGTCGTCATCGTCTTCGTCATCGTTCGTAATATAATTGTCGTCGTCGTCGGGGAGGTCATCAAGGACGACGACGACGATTGCCAGAACTTGCCTCTAGTTTCTGGAAATAAAATTCAACCGTTCTTAAGCAGCCTTCGGGCGTGGTCAGGGGTAAGTGGGTGATCGCTCTGCCCTGAAACTCACGTACACCGCTGGTTAGAGCAGACGGAGGGTTCGAGAGCTAGTGTAACGGCTTCGTTCTCTTCGACGTCTGCTCGGCAGTCCGGGTTAGTGGAGGAACCTTTATGACTGTCAAGGTTACTCCGTCCTTTCGGGGGGAGTAGGCTACGTGCCGGTACCGGGTTTCCCCTCTACCATTCTGTTCAAATTCATCCTCATCTATCACCACTCATCGTCTCGAATAGCCAAAGTATTGTATTGTATTGTATTTTATTTACAATTGTTAAATTCATTTGTGATGTCATAAGTACGAGCATCGTAACATAAGCTTTGTCAGTTTTCTTAAGGCTAATATAAAATATAAAATATAAAATATACATTGAGCTAGAGTACAGAGTACTAGATATAAGCTATGCTAATTATAAATAGCTAATTATAAATTTATTATACATTTGTACAGGGAAGTTATTGATATGTCTGTGTTTTAACAATAATTAAGGTTACATTGGTAATTATACAATAGGCCTAGGCCTATAATAGGCCTAGTCATTGCTTATATTTTATTTGGCCTACACTTAGGTTAAATTAAACTTAGGTTAAATTAAAGCTAATAGCCAATTTCGTGTTGTCAGTGCATTTTCCTAGGAAAACGCTAAAGACCCGTCGCGTTGTTGAGCGAGCACCGGTACGTGCAACACGACCCGAGTACAACATTCCCATAATGTTACATACCAATAAGTCTTTAAGGTCTTGACCGATTTAGCTGAAAATTTGTAAAATAGAAGAGAATGTTGTACTTATTGACCCTGCAAAATTTCATAACGATCGGAACATTTTTATTTTTTATTTTTTATTTTTATTTTTTATTTTTTAAATAAATAAATAAATAAATTGGATTTAGAGTCTACCCACTCAGTTATTTAACTGATTTTCAGTGGGGGACAGTAAATCAAAGCGACTTTTTTTATAATCAACGATTGGATTTTGTTCAAAAACTATACAGCAACCCGCATAGGTGGTATGTACATGTGTGCAAAATTTCAGGTCGATCAGAGAAACGGTGCGACCTGTACCGAAGCAGTAACAGAAAAAAAAACAGACATTCGAGCCATAAGAGTCAAGTGGAGACGAATCAATCAATCATCAAACTAGCTGATGGTTACGAGATGGACTTTATTTCGTGAATCGCCTTCGATAAGCATAGCCATGCTCTGGGTCAATTCTATCGCGGGCCCAGGAAGAGTTACGACCCAACGGTTGACGCGCCTTTAGTCAAACTACACGCTTATACTAATGTTAATATGCATTATGAAGTGCTTGCAATGTAATTGGTTAGTTGGGAAAGCGAACAACAACAATGGAACTTGAAAAAGTAATAAGACCCCACATATACAAAAAGCTTGTAAAAAAAACAGCCAAACTTTACACAATCAAAAACAATGAAATCTAAAAGAAATGCCAAGCTGATGTCTTATTAATAAATTTCAGAGTTGTTTGAATCGGCCTTGTTGATTCTGGCGTTGATTCGCGGGTGTTCGCACTGTCCATACCACTGATTGCTATATTTCCTATTAAAAATATCGATCTTGGGTTGGTTATCGCCTCACTCGTCGATTGCGTCGGGGCTGCAGGGTTGTTTGGTCGCTTGATTTAAAGTCCCCCACTGAAAATCAGTTATATTACTGAGTGGGTAGACTCTAAATAAAAAATTTCTTTATTTATTTATTTATTACCCTCCTACATTTTCGCAATCTTGATACATAAATTTACGTGACTGCATCCTTGCAAAGCTTGGCAAAATAAATTTGCACAAACTTTTACATTTCAAACAATGGTTGCAAATAAAATTTTGCCTCGATTTACAGGGCAAAGTGAATTTATGTTATGAATTATGTTTTATGAATGAATGAATGAATTTATGTTTTAGATCTCATTGCTTTTGATTGTGTAAGGTTTGGCTGTTTTTTTTTTTACAAGTTTTTTGTTACTATTATTCCGAACTTTTTGGCTAAATCAGAGTGGATAAAGAAGTTTAAAACTTCTTTATCGACTATGGCTAAATCAAAATAAACAACCTTGAAAGCAAGTAATGGTTCAAGTTGTTTGCATAGACGTTAAATAAATAAATAAAATTAATCTCCGATGATCTAGGAAGCAGAGACAAGTTTCTGCAAATAACAATTGCATCAAGAAATGTAAACAAATAGAATATAATATGGTAGGCCTAGATTAGGTTAAGAAGTAGGTAAATGAATTATTATTATTTGTGTTAGGAAATAGCCGAGTTTTTATTAGAGTTATCACCAGGAATTTGCATTAACCTGAGGTAAGTACCGTAGGCCTACATAACTCTTAGTTACAAATATGAAAGATAATATCTATAATATTGATGTGAAAATTAGTGATGTCAACCCAACCATTGAGTGCAGAAGATGTAGATGAGATTACAGGCAGGGCACATCAACATTTTCTTGCACTGTTTTCATCCTCCGACAGGAAAACAATAAGTAGGCCTACTTATTTCTCGTAGGCCTACAAAGTTTTCTTTTTCATTTGAGTCTCAGATTCTTTCCTGCAAAACCACAAAGACCATAAACATGCCCATTTTGGTTGATAGGCCTATTTACCAATTTTGTGTGATCAAACTGGACCAAAGTTAGAATAACTAATCATGGTCTTTGAGGACAGCCTAGGCTCTATGGCATCACCTGTCGGAGTAGGTATAGGCCTAGGCATATCCTCCATCTGGGCCCGGGGTAGAATTGGCTCAGAGCATGGCTCTGCTAATCGTTAAAGTCCAGGAAAGAGGAAAAAGTCCACCTCGCAAATATCAGCTAGTATACCGTAGGGGAGTAGCTTATAAGTTACTCCCAAAACTAGAAGCAAGCTACGGCAATCGTCGTCGTAGACCTTGCCTCTTCCCTTGACGACCTCCCCGACGACGACGACAGTTAGAACGATGACAAAACGCGACGTGAGAACCCCCATTTCCTCCCCCTACCCGTGACTGGTTCTGACCAGCATGGGATTTTCCTCCTCACATCACCTAGGCTAGAGTGGCGCATTATGACCTAACGGTTGACGCGCCGTTGATCCTATAAATTCAAAACTAGTTGGACTACGTCCCTAGGTAATTTAATTGAGATTTCTAACTTTAAACCCGGCACTACACCAACAATATTGCACATATCTGTCTACCTAGTTGAAAAACTGTATGTTTCGCGCACTATAATATGCTGGATGCTCCCGTACTAATGCTTGTCCAAGGAACTTCCTAACAGACATACGAGGAATCTTCCTACAGCACGCGCGGTCACTTTGATTTACTGTCCCCCACGGAAAATCAGTTTTGTGACGAGTGGGTAGACTCTTAATACGAATTGATTTATTTATTTATGGGCCCGGGGAAGAATTGGCCCAGAGCATGGCTCTGCTAATCGTAAAAGGCGATTCAAGAGAAAAAGTCCACCTCGCAAACATCAGTTAATAAGAAGGGTGGTATATTACTCCCCAAATCTAGAGGCGAGCTCTGGCGGTCATAGTCGGGGAACTTTCCCCATCCCATTGTTTGCCTCCTTGACAATGACGACGACGACGACAAAGACGACGACGACGACGAAGACGACCATGACTTGGGGGAACCACCAACCCCTGCCCTCACCAAACCCTCCCTTGCCCACTGTCCTTTGACTGCCGAAATTGTCCATATTTGTGTTTTTCTGGCAAATTAACGCAAAGTATTGGAAATCTTCGGCTGTAAGGGTTGCCCCTGTATGCCATATTGAGAACATTGCAAAGTTTCGTGTGGGTCCTACGTCCGATAGTCCCTGGCCGAGCGAATAGCTATTGACCAACTGTGAAACGTGTCCCATTCCCTGTATTTGGACCAGAGCATGGCTCTGCCTGTCGTAAAATGCAAGGAAAGACGAAAAGTCCTTCTCGCAAACATCAGTCGTCGGGAACACCACCCCTCCTCGTGACAACCTTTGACGACGACAATGTCACCACGACAGATACAATAGCGATGACGGCCGCGACGTGAGAACCCCCCTTTTCTCCCCCTACCCGGAGCTGATTCTGACGAGCATGGGATTTTTCTCCCCATATCCCCTAGGCTACAGTGACGCATTATGACTTAACGGTTGACGCGCCCTCAACCAATAAACTACCACCTTATTGCTTCTCCAGTGTAGACCGTGTGCTATGAGTGGCAGCCCGTCTAAGTCCCGCCCCCCGCGGTCCGCCAGACGCCCCTGCCTCACACGAGGAAGCCCCGCCCACTTTGAGACTCCCAGACAACAACCAGAGTCTGAGACAGACGCGTCGACCATCTCAGAGGGAATCCCTCCCAGCTCCATTAAACACATGCGCGAGAATCTGCGCAATATTATCGGCAAAATGGGTGACGAGGAGAACACCCAGGCCAGCAACTCTGACGGTAGGCTTATTGTATTGTATTGTATTGCAATAGCAGCTTCTGAATTGTGATTGTATTTTACAGTGTGCATCATTTTATAGCTAGCTGTTCCATCGGAAGTTTGCAGGTATTGACGTCACCGGCGGGCTAATTTTCACCAATCATCTGATTGGTAAATAGACTATTTTAAAATACTGATCGCTCATTGGCGACGATGGCGACGATGTTAAAAACCGTGTAAATCGTCGTGTTTTATTTAGCTATGTCTACTAACTACCGTAGAACCCACATCCCCTCTTTTCAAGACCTGCTTATTGTGGCTGGTTTTTAAGAGAACACCCACTCCCTACAGCCCCTAGACTAGGGTAATCCAACGATGGACGCGCTCTTAAACCAAATCATAAATTAACAAAGTTTTATTTATCTCAGGTACGGTGCCATTGTCCAGCTACTGCGAGAACACCGCGGGAGGGTCGGAACCGCAGAGCGCAACAAGTATCGCAGAATGCCGCTACTGCGGGAAACTAACCTCCTCCGAAAGCGGTGGTGATTGTTGCTCGTGCAAGGCGGTCCAGCCGGAGGTTCACAGGACCTGCGCATCGCGATCTTACGGGGAGTGCGTGGATACCCCTCGGGTGTTCCCAGCCGAGGACACGATCGTCGCGAAGTGCCGCTTTGATAATTACCCGTGCGCGGACAGAAACCCCGGACGCCCCGTTACCCCAACTCCGCGCCAACGCGTTTACCGGGAGGTGACCACCGAGCGACAACACCACGGCTACAGAGAACCCCCACAACCCGACCACGATAACTCCGCGGACGATTGCCCTTGCGAAGGCCCCTGCCCGGGGAAAAAGAACGCAAAGGACAAACTCAAGCACCTCATCAATAAAGTCGTGGGAATTAAAGAACACATCGAAACTCAACAAGATATGTACAAGTTTAGAGTGAAAAAACAAGATCCGAATTTTAAACTCCCAAAGCGGCTGGTTTTCGACCTGGTCGACGGGATCCCCACGGCGCCGCCTCCCGTCGAGAAAGAACCGAAGAAACCGGTCGAGAAAGAAGACTCCGACGACTTCCACAAGAAGGTTGATGTCTACTACTTCGACCACGGCAACTCCGGTTATTACAAAACGACCGATCACCCCCCTCCGCTGTTGGCAGATTTCTTCATCGAGCAGACCGATTTGTACGCTACTCGATTTTGGGCGGAGATATTTGGTACTATCCACATCGGCTTCGCTTTCATAACCACGTTCATCTTGCAACTCTGCCGGTTCCTCTTCTATAGCGTACTCCGTCCGCTCACGGTCGGCGTCATCCAGCTCACGTCCGACTACTTGTTCAAGCCGCTACTCTCCATCGCCTTCAACGGCATTATCCAGCCGATCCTCATCCTGATGTACAACGTAGCGACGTCGTTCAGGGACCTCTGCGAGCCGATAGCGCAGGGGTGCGGTACTTCCTGAGGGAGATCGCGGGGGTGTTTAGATCCGTCAGACTAGTCGAGGTCAACCAGTTTAAGGCGGGAAGTTATCACGTGTGATTCGACTGACGATGATCGTCTCCGAAACGGAAAATATTACATTTAGCTGCTTCCCCTTTTCACTCAAGTTTCCATTTTTGATGCGGAATTGTAGGATTCGACTGACGATGGTATTTGCAAAGTAGAGTGTTGAGTGTAGGAATTGAGTGTAGGATTCAGGTTAGTGACCCAAGGGCCAGTCTTTTTATCTAACGCGTTGTAACAATTCCAAATCGCTAGTCAAATTACTCTACAGCATGAGACTTCGAGCAGTGTACCTATTATGAACAATCCGTAATAAGTTAATATGCCTAACTTTTATTAGATTACTATTATATGTTGGGCGGTACATGGGGGTTGTCACTATCCCACCTCTCTACAGACCCAATGGTAGGCCTACAAGGCTAAAGGCATAAACGCTGGGAAACGTGGAATGAAAACACTGGCAACAAAGTAAATGTTGCTCAAGCGGTTGTAGAAAATGGAAAATTACACAATTCTCACCAATTTAAATTCACAAACATTTTGTTTATCGTTTCCCCACAATAACGTGAATCGTAAATTAGTCTTGACAGGTAACCCATGGTTGGAAAGAGAGGTGTGTGAGTGTGGAGAGGGCAAAATGTTTTACGAATCCTAGATGGCTACAACAACTAGTCTTTCTACTGTGACATGGTTATTTACAAGGTCATTGCACCCCTTGTGCAATAATCCATCTCGATATTCAGCAACAACACAACCACAACATTGGACGGGAAAGCTCTAGCTTGTACAAGTCTAATAATTAATTCACAAAACTTCGAATTAACAATTAACTCAGGCTAGGCCAATCCCTTCTAACAAGTAGAGTTTGCGGAAATGACACTCCATCTGTACGCCTAAGTGAAATCCCATCTATACCTTAAGCTAGGTCTACCTAATTTATAATTTTTATCAATATAACATTCAAAAATATTTAATTGTTTCTGAATATTTGAATTTTTGTTATTTTAATTAATGAAGTTTTATATGAAAATAAATACCAATTTGTTTAATAAATGTATGTTTACTTATTTACACATCGAAACTTCGCTAGTAAAATTATGACTTCTTTCCTGGTAACTGCCCTTAATAACTAAAAAATAACAGACTTCTAAATATTGATTTGCAATATTTTTTGTTATTATTATTTTCAGACTACAAAAGAGAGCAAATCGATGTCTTGCCGGGGTCCCTCCGTTGACCCCTTGCCGTGATCTATTCAGATCCCTGCAAATACTAACCCTACCATCGATACTCATTAATGAAGCAATTCTCTTTGTTTTGAAATTTCCCAGCTTATTCACCACAAACTCCTCCATCCACCACCATGCCACTAGAGGGCAACACAAAATATTTTTAGACCACCATAAACTCTCACTCTATTCCAAAAGCCCACACTACCTATGCTCCCTTATATTCAACCAACTACCAATACAACTTAAAACTCATGCTAACAATTTTAATAAATTCCGCCACATGCTCAAATTGTACCTCACAGATAAAGCCTACTACTCTATCGATGAATATCTGAAATCATAAAAATGTACTGTAAATTTCCACTACATTAGCCTATATATGACCCCTCATTAATAATTCTTCATTCTTCATTGCATTATACTTTCTTCTTATATCATAAACATATCAAACATATTTTTTGAATACTTTGTTAAATATTATTAGTCACAGGCCTAGTCTAGTTGTTTCTTCTCTTCTCTTTTTTTCTTATAGTATATGTATAGTAAATTAGTATAGGGAAATAAATGTAGCAGGTAATATGGAAGAACATTTTGTAGGGAGGAGCTCTCATCCCTCCCTACATGTAAACAAATGAATATCACCTTTTGTAATTTGTATATTGGAATTAAAATAAAGATTATTATTATTAATAAACGTTGAACTATCAAAACTAGATATCGGGAATTCAAATCTCCTGTTTATGACATAATTTCGATTGTATTTGAAAAAGTCAGTTCGTTGTTTTGGTTTGGGGACACCTTAACTAGCAATGGAAAATTATTGATAAATCAAACGTAATAAATTTCAGAGTTGTTCTGAATCGGCCTTGTTGATTCTGGCGTTGATTCGCGGGTGCTTGCACTGTCCATACCACTGATTGCTATATTTCCAATTAAAAATATCGATCCTTGGTTGGTTATCGCTCACTCGTCGATTGCGTCGGGGCCTGCAGGGTTGGCTTGGTCGTTTTGATTTAAAGTCCCCCACTGAAAATCAGTTATATAACTGAGTGGGTAGACTCTAAATAAAATTTATTTATTTATTTATTTATATCGAAATTGCTAAATTATTTTTTGAAAGTTTTTAAAGGTTTAATATTTCACGGAAATATTAGATTTTGTATGAAATTCTAATTTGTATGTCTGGACCGGCACCTCCACCAAAAATCTAAAATCTTTTAATTCAATTATATTTCCTTTTACTACGTAACGATGAAAATTTATTTTATGACAATAAACTAGGAAAACGCCAAAGTCGTTGTTAGACGAGTGAGCGAGTCATGTGTTGAGTACCCGGGAACATTTGCATCTAAGTTGATTGATATATTAAGGTATAAATGATAGGGTTTTGAGTTAGTTTGGTATAAGGGCACGTCAACTGTAAGGCCATAATGCGCCACTCTAGCATATAATATAGGCAGGGAGAAAGACCCATGCTGGCTCCGGCCTTACGTAGAGTCAGGAAAGAGAATGTTACCGGCTACTCAACACATGGCTCACTCACTCGTCTTTGACGTTTTCCTAGTATAAAACATTACAAAATACCATTATTCCCTTGGTCCAGTTGGCAATTACAATTTTTTTGTTCTGTTCAATATATTGTTAAATGAGTATATTATAGAGAGGCAGAAACTAGATTATTCTACATTGTTGTAATGTTAGTGCATAAAATTGTGTTCAACTATATTTCATTATTTTTGTGTGCATCTACGTAATTAATTTTGGAAAGTTTTTAAAAGTTTAATATTTCCACGGAAATATTAGATTTTTTATGAAATTCCAATTTTTATGTCTGGACTGACACCTCCACCAAGAATCAAAAATCTTCTAATTCTATTTTATTTCATTTTACTACGTAACGATGAAAATTTATTTTATGACTTTAAAATAGGAAAACGCCCAAAGTCGTTGTTGTGTGGAAACTCCTTTAACCCGGCACCTCCACCAAACGAGATCCGAACATTGGCGTTCGCCGTCTATTTTGGGTTCTCCGATACCTCTGTTTGTTGAGGTTTCAATGATAAATAATCTAAACAGAGTGGGCTTTTTTTCACAAAACCAAAGTAAATTTTACATTGGAGTCGAGAACAAGCATTCATGTTTATAATAATAATAATTTAATAATTTAAATAATTTTTCGTGGGAAGCCTGCCCAGGGTGCAATGCATGCCCCTCTTCAAGGTATATTGGAGTAAGAACAATTATTATTGTGAAGGGATGTCCGAGGACTATCTAAGAGTACTCAATCACTTGCATTGGACTGAGGAAAACCTCGGAAAAAACCTTCAGTCAGGATTGCCGGTCTCGACGGGGTTTGAACCCGGGACCTCCTTCAATGATATATGTATTTTATCATTATGTATTTCGTTTTATTTCGTAAAATATTTTATTTCCCTTTTTTCTACCACCTTTTCAGACATATTATGAATCATATTATTTAATTTAATAAAGTCTTTGGTCTGTACAAAGTATCTGTTAAACCTTGGACAAAGAGTTCGAATTTGATGATGGCTCTGTATACCACCGCTAGATGGATATAAATGATGAATTTCTCTTTACCTTCGATTTGTTGTTTTAGTTTTGTTTATGTGTTTTAATTATATCTTTTGACATTGACATAAAAGATAGTATTTTGCTACGTATTAAAAGTGATATTAATCAATCGTGTTCCATTACATTTTCCTGTTACACTACAACTACAAGGAATGTACAGTGTCAAGACGTGAATTAAACTGTGAAGATTCCACCTACAGGTGAATGAAGACGTTATCGCAGGACACGGAACGTTAGACATAACCTCATCTACTGAACCGTTCCGGTGACGTTTGTTCATTGTGAAAGAACGAAAAATATATAATATTATCGAACTTTATTTTAAAATGGCAAAGTAATAAATCCAATAATGTAGGTACCCACGAATATTTACTCAATAATGACCTCTGCCCATGTCATGCGATTTTCTTATATCCATGGGAACATAACGTAAACTTCACTTCGAACCAAATTGAGTTCAATGGCGAATGCATTTCAAATTTGCTGCAGGAATAATTAATTCACTTACAAAATCTCAGCTCCAAACAAAAATACTTGACCATGTTCAAAGGTCACAATCTATTATATTTGCCACCAACTGATACACCAAAATTTCAAAAAGGTAAGAATCAAAACTGTTCATTGCATTGGGTCACGCTTAGCCTGGCCTAGGTGTGCCTAAAATACAATTGAAAGATAAGCTTATAAGCCTAGCTTAAAGAGTCAACTATAGATTCCTTAGATGGTGTGATAATGTTGTTGGTAGCCTAGGCCTCATCTCCACATCTAACTTTTAGGTCTTGCACTCCAACTGTCATGTGGGTCTAAACGCATCATCGTTTTGATTTGGCTGAAGTCAAAACTTTTTCCAAACTGCATGTATAAACGTAGTGGCTAATAATATAGCTTTACAAACTATCTTTACAAAATTAGGTGTAGGCCGTTATGTTGGCCTAGGTACGTTAGTCTTTCACAGTTCTTGAACATATATTTATTGCATGAGCCAAGTGAACATAAACAATACAATGGCATAGCTAGGTTTACAGATTATAAAAACATTAGGCCTACGATATGATTAAAACCACATTCATATACTGATTGTTGTTATTACCGGTGTATTGTGTCAGTGCAAGCTTGGCTATGTATACAAGTGTGCGTTTCGTTTTTCCCATACAAAAGTGATTGAGACCGAATTTCAGCCGATCTTGTGGTAGGTCAATACATTAGGTCACCGACACGGTAAGCCTTGCATTGCATTGCATTTGTGTGGCTCGTTGGTCTTGTTGTTAGCGTATCTGCTTCCAATGCAGAAGGTCCAGGGTTCGATTCCCGCCAAAGTCAGAAGTTTTTTAACTTCTGATCAGTTCTTGTCTTAGGAGTTGACGGTGACTTTGGAGCCGTCTTAGCAACGAAGCACATAATAAATTCAAAGTTGTTCTGAATCGGCTTGTTGATTCTGGCGTTGTTCCGCGGGTGTTCGCACTGTCTATACCACTGATTGCTATATTTCCTATTAAAAATATCGATCTTTGGTTGGTTATCGCTCACTCGTCGATTGCGTCGGGGCTTACAGGGTTGGCTTGGTCGCTTTGATTAACTGTCCCCCACTGAAAATCAGTTGTATAACTGAGTGGGTAGACTCAAAATACAATTTATTTATTAAAATCTAGAAGAGACAAAGTATAACCACGTTAATATTATACACCTGTCCGGAACAAAATGGGAAAGATGTTTTTGTATCAACAGGTGAACACCCATGAATGATATGTACACGTAAATCAGAAACACTCCACTACTGGGTGCATGTCAGGCTACAAAGTTAGTCCGACCTACGCAGGGCGGCCAACAAGTCTGATCTGGGGACAACTGGCGGTGGAGGTGTGGTCGACCTGGCGCAGGCGAGCAACACCCGGCCATCTGGTGGCGGCGTCCGAGGACAGGAATACAGGTGAGTTTCCAACCATATCGTCATCGTCATCGTCATCCATAGCCGTTTCCCTCTTCTCAGGTCAGCTTGGGGTTTGCAAACAAATTTCTCCACTTATTTCTATCCTTCCACACTTTACCTTCTCTTGACGACCTCACCGACTACGACGAACATGACCACATGACGATGACAAAGACGATGACGACCACGACGTGAGGGCTCCCCCTACCCATGGCTGGTTCTGGCCAGCATATAGAATTTTCCTCCCCATGTCCCCTAGGTTAGATCGGAGCATTATGATAGTTGCGTTGAAGGATGAGCTTATTTAATGTATATTATTTGAATACTTATGCATTCTTATTTTCGTTTTGTTTTGCTCCTGTCTGGGTAATTGACCGAGAGCATGGCTCTGCTAATCATAAAAGGCGAGGAAAGAGGAAAAGTCCATCTCGCAAACATTAGCTAGGGTAGGGGAGTATGACAAAGAAGATAACGACCGCGACGTGAGAACTCCCCCCTCTTCCTCCCCCTACCCGTGGCTGGTTCTGACCAGCATGCCCCATACCCACCAGTTAAGATTGGCGCATTGTAACCTAACGGTTTACGCGCCCTTAATCCAAATAAACTAGGCCTAAATTATTTCGTTTTGTTTTGCTATTGTTGACATACAACGGTTTTTAAAGAGTACCAAATCGTGGTAATCTCCATGGATATTCTAACCAACAATACAAGGGAATAAAGTTAATGTATTTAATTTCCTTAGCAACGAAACTGTAAAACTGGTAAAAGTGCGATTTTTGTAAGAATATTATTTCGATGTTACAATAAATATCAACAAGTCTTACATTACAGGTATACCAGTAATGAAAATTCTTTTAAAATTGAATTAATATCGTAGTAGCTATGCTACTGAAAGAGAGCAAAGAAAATAAACACATTTAATTTCATGCACCTAAAAGTAGACCTACCCGACTGTCACCATAGAATTGACGGTACACCTTTCCTTTAGCTAGATAAATGCATAAATAAATAAATAAATAAATTTTATTTAGAGTCTGCCCACTCAGTTATATAACTGATTTTCAGTGGGGGACAGTAAATCAAAGCGACCAAGCCAACCCTGCAGGCCCCGACGCAATCGACGAGTGAGCGATAACCAACCAAAGGTCGATATTTTTAATAGGAAATATAGCAATCAGTGGTATGATAGTAGGTATGATAGTGGTAGCTAGATAGTTTTCTTCTGATCTGATGAGAAGGGAATTGGATTGTTTTTTTCCCTGAGTTAATAATAAGTTTGGCCACATCTGTTCACCATCGTGTTCTCACTGGGGGTATCGCCCCCCGAGTTCAGCATTGACACTAGGCCTATAGCAATGGATTAAAATAATTTCAATATGAATGACATTTTCACAAAGTAGCCTACAACATACATCAGACATAACATGAATTGGTTCATCTTTTAGGCCTACACTTTTTCAGGATATCAAGCTATCTACTTATTTATGTATTTGTATCTGTTTACTGTAAATATTTTTACACGTATAATACAAACAAATTACAGAATGAGACATGAAAGCAGATTTGTGGCCATCCACCGTAGTGATCCTGTCCCACCCTACAGGCCTACTAATACATATACTAATACTAATATCTAAAATTCTTTTTTTAAACAGGTTTGAAGTTTTGGTACGAGAGAAGATCGTGCTTCATACAACGCACTAAGAAGCTTCTGCGTTCGATATACCAGTCACAAATCGACGTCATGAGATACAATTATCCAGGACGATACAAGTAGACGAAACTTAGGCCTACGTCTGGCATCTCAAGGGCACAAGATATCCCGGACTCAACAACTGGGCGAAACCTACGTCTGGCAGCTCAAGGGCACATGATATTCCGGACTATACGAACTGGACGAGAATTCCAACATCGTCGCTGTGAGGCACCAGGCCCCCGGCACAGGCACAGAAAGGTAGGGTTCACCATAGCAACGCAATAATATCATGTTTCCCCGTCTAGGCCAGGGGCTATGTTTTTAATATGCCAGGATCTTAAAGTCCGTCTGGCCCAGGGGTATGAATAATTACCCAGAGTATGGCCTGCTATACGTAAAAGGCCGATTTCAGAAGAGAAAAAAGTCCACCTCGCAAACATCAGATAGCTACAGAAGTATATTACTCCCCGAAACTAGAGGCAAGCTCTGGCAGTCGTCGTCGGAGAACCCTCCCCCTTCCCTTGACGACCTCTCCAAAGACGACGACGACAATGACAACACGAATAATGACAAAGATGATGACGACTGTGACTTGAGAACCCCCCATTCCTCCCCCTACCTGTGGCTGGTTCTGACCAGCATTGGCTCCTCCTCCCCATATCCCCTAGGCTAGAGTGGCGCATTATGACCTAACGATTGACGCGCCCTTAATCCAAATAAACCAACAAACCAAAGCCACCGCGACCAGCACAGGAGTTTCGCTCCCATATTCCCTAGGTTAGAATGGTTTATTGTGACCTAACGGTTAAACCTATAATAAACCAATCTTCTTAACATTCAGATTTATGCTTCAGGTAATATGTCCCCATTTTCTTCTGTTTCAGTTAACTGCTGACAAACCATGGAGTTCAGTACTATTTATAACTCCATAATCAAACGAAGGGTGCAAAACAATTACCGGGGGAACTCAAACTGAATCACTAAGTTTCATTGTTGTGTGTCTACTGTGTCATGTGTATCGTGTCGTGAAGTTTTTGTGTTTTTGTCTTGTTGTGTTCTCGGGTGTGTCATGGTGTGTCGTGTCGTGAAGTGCTGTGTATTGTTGTGTTACGGTGTGTCTTGTTGTGGCTTGTCTTGTTGTGTCGTGTCGATCCGACAGTCTCTTGTTTGGTGTCGTGTCGTTTGTCTGTGTGTGTCCGTGGGTAGTTAGCCTAGTTAGCAGGGTCGTGAGAGTAGCTTCTTGTCATGCTTGGATTAGTGTTATGTATGCTGTGTGTCTTGTGCCGTGTGTTGTGTGCTGTGTGACGTGTATGACGTGTAGGATGTAGGGTCGTGTAGGATAGTGTAGGGTCGTGTAGGTTAGTGGAGGGTCGTGTAGAGTAGCTTCTTGTCATGCTTGTTTTGGTGTGATGTGGCCTGGCATTACACAACATGGCAGATCCCGGCCCGGCATTGCACAGCTTGGCATATCCACGGCATGGGCTCGATACTACACAACATGGCAGATCCCGGCCCGGCATTGCACAGCTTGGCATATCCACGGCATGACACGGCGTTGCACGGCTTTACACAGCATGGTCCGGCATTGCACAGCATGATATATCCGCGGCATAGCAAAGGCATGACACAGCATGGAGCGACAAGATATTTCATGGCATGGTGGCACGCAACAATGTTTATGTTTCAGTTTGAGTAAAATAAATTGTGCCTCACAGCAGCACATGCTGGCCTCGTCAAGCCTGCATGGACAAGTTGTACAAACGACTGTATTTCATTGTACGGTACTGATTAATAAAATGTGTTAAGATCAAAAGAGAGTCTATACTTATTTAATGAATTATTGAACATGTTATTACACGGGGACTGCAGCCAGTCACTGTTTAGAGCCAATTGCAATCTTTGGCTGCCGTTGACTACAAACTGCCATGTATAGAGAATGTTCTAAACTGTTGGCTGCAACGGCGGGTTGGGTTTTTATGGTACTGCGCATGCGCACATTCGTTATCTGATTTTAATAAAAACTGCAGTCAGCTGACTGCAGTCCACGTGTAATTCCCCTTTAACCCTTTCACTACCAGATTTATGTTTTCAAAATTAGGTTATTTTAATCAACTAGGGAAACGCCAAAGTCGTTGTTGGACGAGTGAGTAAGCCATGTGTTGAGTACCCGGTAACATTTCTTTTCTTCCCCTTACCTTAGGCCTCCCTATAGCCTATCATAGGGTACGTTCCGTAAGTTGTTCAATATGCTATTTGCGTGCTTGACCCCTTCCGAAAGCTGTTGAATATGCTATGCTTGGCGTTCCGTAACATGGTTTGTGAGCATATTCAGCATACTCAATATGCTCGAGGTTTTAACTTGAGCATTCCCAGCATATGGGAGAATTGGCGGTATTTTAAAATAAAAAATGGCGGATCACCTAATTAAATTGTTATGTATCGTTCTTTGACGTGACAAAACCCAATAAAACTTGCGTAATAGTTGTTTTACCTGAGCCAGCCGCTTGAATAAACAACGGTAAGTCACTTACACTTACTTAATAACTTAAATTCCTTATATGACGGACTTAACCTAAAAATTGCGTAAAATATATTTGCAGCACCAGTGGCAACGCGCATGCGCGCCTCCCTGAAACAGCCATACTCATGCTCGACGTGTTCCGAAAGTATATCGTGCTTACAGATGCTTTAACGTGCTGGAGAATGCCAGCACCAAAGCATATTCAACAGCTTTCGGAATGTACCCATAGGCTACAGTGGAGCATTTTGGCCTAAACTATGGCCTAAACTTTTACACAACTCCCGGACCAACAATCTACCATTAAGCAAGACCCGGCAGTCACACGGAATATTCAGTTGAAGACTGCCAACAACAGCAACCTCCGGCACAGTGATTTCCACCAATACCCTATTATTTATACGAATATAATTATCAAACTTAAATGCAAATGTTCCCGGGTACTCACCACATGACTCGCTCACTCGTCTAACTACGACTTTGGCGTTTCCCTAGTCTAGTTGGCTAAAGCGCCCTTGTAGCCGAAATGTGGGAGACGTGGGTTCAATCCCCTGGTCGGGAAAGATTTTATTTCTAGATTGTATTAAAAAAATAATTAAACATGTTTTGAAATTCATATAACGCAGTGTAGTCCATCATCTGTGGCAATAGGGCCTACTATGGTAAACATAGCCAGTATGAAATACGTGAAAATATTGCAAGGTTTACTCAATCTACGAGCGGAATTTGGGGGTACCTTGACGTCCAACATTCGACAGACCTTGCATGGGCACGGCATTACACGGCCAGGCGAAAAAACAAAAAAAAAATATATTTTCAAAATCTAAAACATTGTCGTTAAAATAATTCCTAAACATTGGATGTCTTTTTTTCAGTTTATCATTTCTTGTAGGTTTAAATCGCAATGAATCTTGCTGATTTTGTTAGCAGTTCTCAATAAACTCGTACCGGATGTCTGTTTAAAATTTCAGCGCAATCTGTTCAGCGATTCGGCTGATTTTCAACGTACACACACACACACACACACGCACGCACGCAGAAAAACAATTAGGGCCGTTTAAGTCGAATGGAAATCACTACGTTCGCTACGCTCACTCGTTCAATTATTTCAAAATACTAATTTTTTAAAATTATTTTTGCTGTTTTTCAAATATTTTTTTCCCGTTTTTTAAAGAATTTTGGGAAATTTTGGATTTTAAATTTTTTCTCCACTTTAAGTAAATATAATAATTTGATGTACATTCCTAAACAAATTTTTTTTTGAATTTTTTGCATGTCTTACATTTTTGTATCTCAAATGGTAGCAATACTAGAAATATATTACTTTTCCGGGAAAAACCAAAATTCTCCCATTTTTAGCCTTTTTTGCAGATTTGGATTTTGGATTTTCTCTAAAACAGGCACTTTTTGTCCAATCAGGATGGGGAAAAAAAGTATTTATTTTTAATGCTCGGGAATTTTTTTTTTAAAAAGGGGTCAAATTGAAAAAACTTTCTTTTACCCGGATATAAATTTTGGAAGTTGATGTCCACTATAGAGGACACCAGTAGCGAGAGGGTTAATTAACCTCCTGCTTCATGTTTTGCTCCAGCTGACCAACAATTCACGTGCCCTAAACCTAATAAATTGCTTGGCTAGTGCTACTTGTGGCATAATCTAACATCAAAGCAAACTTAGTTTGTGCTGAAGTGGGACGCGGGTTCATTACCCGGCTGTGATGTATTTTTTTTAATTTCTAGATTGATCTCCATAATATTATTAACAATTACACCTGCGCGTGTGTATAACAATTGAGAAATATTTTAAGAAAGTCATGTGTACCTCATTGGTCTTGTGGTCAGAGGCTAAGCTCCCAAAGTATAAGAACCAGGGTTCGAATCCCGCATAAGACAGAATTTTTTAACTTCTTTTTTTTAACCCATCAGTTCTGGCTTAGGAATGTGTAAACCGTGACTTTGTTCAGGGGACCCGGGTTTCAATACCCGACTGTGATGTATATTTTTTTAAATTTCTAGATTGATCTCCATATTATTATCAAATACACCTACGGGAGTGTATAACATTGAGAAATATTTTAAGAAAGTCATGTGTACCTCATTGCTCTTGTGGTTAGAGGCTGAGCTCCCGAAGCATAAGAACCAGGGTTCGAATCCCGCGTTAGACAGAATTTTTTTTAACTTCTGATGTGGGCTACGGTTCATCAGTTCTTTGCGAAAGAATGTGTAAACGGTGACTTTGGAGCCGTCCAAGCAACGAGGCACATAATAAATTCAAAGATGTTCTGAATTAGCCTTGTTGATTCTGGCACTGTCTGCGGGTGGAATCGTGTCCAGCTGGTGTTTCCGGTCTCTAGATGGTCATTATTTGCTCGTCGATGATGGCGGCACCTGCGGGTCACCCCCAATTATGAGTGGTACCCAGTGGGTAACTCTAAATACGACTATTTTTAAATATTCGGATGAGCGTAGCGAGCGAAGCGAAGATTCCATTTCACTACACTGGAGAAAAAAATCCGGAATGTTTTTTTTTATTCTTTTTTTTTGTATTTTTGTGTGTTTGTCCGCACGATTCCGGCTAAACCGATACTCCAATTGCGATGAAATTTTATGGAGGCCATCGAAATCTCTGAACTTAGAACTGCCACGTTTTTGAGCGCAATCGAAAAATTATTTCTCATTAAAATCGCAATTTTAGGATTTTTTTCGATTTTTTTAAAAATTTCTTCGACTTATAACACCTACATGCTTTATCCGATTGTTATGATTTTTTCACAGAACCATAATTTTATGAATTAAGATATTTGTGTGAAATTTGAGCTCAATCAAAAAATTATTTCTCATGAAAATCGAAATTTTACGTTTTTTTTTCTTTTTTAAAACAATTCTTTGACTTAGAACACCTACATGCTTTATCCGATTGTAATGATTTTTTAACAGAACCTTAATTTTATGAATTAATATATTCGTGTGAAATTTGAGTCCAATCGAATAATTATTTTTTATGAAAATCGCAATTTTACGATTTTTTTATTTTTTTAAATTTCGATTAACTAAAAAAATTTAAAATTTAAGTTTATTTTTTATTTAATTTAAATTAATTTTTAAAAAATCTTCAACAGTAATGATTTTTTTCACAGAACAACAGAAAATCCGCATAACACATGGCAGCTCAATACACCAATTACGCTCATCCAACAACGCGGCGGGACTTAAGCGTTTTCCTAGTATTTATTTACTTACATTTATATTTAAGAGGAAGCCGGCGTGATTTGATGTTCGGCGCGTTCCTTGTCCTGCAGCCATAAATCATTAATTCTAAATACAACTTGGCATTCTTGATTTGATAATGAAGGACATTTATTGGCCTACGCCCCTATCATATCAGATCTCAATATTTATCATAGATCAATCAGAAAATGAGTAGTTATTTGGTCTTTTTTACCATTTTGACAGATTTTAAATTCTAGAAAATTGAATTTATTTTTTATTCATTTTCTATAAAAAGCAATGAAAAATTGCTATGATAGATGCCTCCTTATTAAGTTTTACACAATTATATATAATCACAAATAGATGCGACTAAAATTTGAAAGCGCGTAAAATGAGCATTCCGGCCTCTTCTTAATGACCAGACATATTCCTCAAGAGTACGGTAGCTTGTTTAGTAACTTTGAATGAAAAAAGAAAATGTCAATAACTTTTTCTATTCAAAAATAAATTTATTTATTTACCTTAAGTTCAAATCTCCTTTTAACACATATTTGTAAGAAAGTTTAGATTCATACCTAGTTTGGTTTGGTGGAGGTGCCGGTTCAGACACATCAAGTCTTGCATATCAATACTATGGAATACCTACTGCAACAGGAATGGTCTTTTTAGCAATAAAATTAATAGAAAATAAATCAATTTATAAATTAAAAATTAATCATTCATTTATATTAATAATATATATTAGTAGGAGTAGGAGTACTAACTTATAAAAATATAGGCCTAAGTATAAAAACCAAATTTTGAGCAATTTATGAAGTTATGATTTTAATGTAACTAGGAAAACGCTTAAGTCCCGCCGCGTTGATGGATGAGCGTAATTTTTTTTAAACGAAAAAAGCGTAAAATTGCGATTTTTTTAATAGATAATTTTTCGATTACGCTCAAATTTCACACGAATATATTAATTCATAAAATCAAAGTTCTGTGAAAAAATCATTACAATTGGATAAAGCATGTAGTTTTTATTCGTCAAAGAAATGTTAAAAATTGAAAAAAATCGTAAAATTGCGATTATCATGAGAAATGATTTTTCGATTGCGCTCAAATTTCACACGAATATATTAATTCATAAAATTAAAGTTCTGTTAAAAAATCATTACAATGGGATAAAGCATGTAGGTGTTATGAGTTGAAGAATGTTTTAAAAATTTAAAAAATCTTAAAAGTGCGATTTTAATGAGAAATAATTTTTCGATCGATTTTCCCCCCCCGTGCAGTTCTTCGTTCAGAGATTTCATAGACCTCCATAAAATTTCATCGCAATTTTGAGTATCGGTTTAGCCGGAATCGTGTTCACAGACACACAAAAATACAACAAAAAAAAAGGAAGAAAGAAAAGAAAAAAAAAACTTTCCGGATTTTTTTCTCCAGTGTAGTGAAATGGAATCTTCGCTTCGCTCGCTACGTTCGCTACGCTCATCCAGATAGAAAACAAGAAAAAAGAAATGTGAAGGTAAAAATGATTTGTTTGAACAATCCCAACACAAATGTATAAAATAATTGCCAAAATCAGACCTCACGAACTGTGAAGTAAGTCAAGGGCTGGGTTTAGTACATATACCTACTATTAGACCATGGTTATCATCGACGGTGAACACAGAGCATAGTTACAAGTATAAAATATGATTCCGGGTCAGAGACATGTGATGCTCTCCTCCACTTAGCGGCAACCACACAATCAAGGCAGGAGATAACGTAGAAGAATACCTGGCTTAAAATAATATCTTTGTTTCATATTTCTTGCATTTAATGGAAAAAGATGCCATACGGGTACATTTAAAATTACCTATCGCTTAGTTTTTGCTACACGTTTAAAAAATAAATTATTTTTCACAAATTTTGATTTTATTAAAATCTCCAAAATTTACTATAGGCCTATTCGTGTTTTTTTCTGGGCAATTTTAGACAAAATTTTGAAAATCTATGACTGTAGGGCTATCCATTGTATTGACAACTTTGCAAAGTTTCATATACCTCGGATGCTTCTAAGCCGAGCGAACAGCTATTTGCCAACTGTGTCCCATTTTCTCTTACGAAATAAGTGTGCTCGTTGGCAGACCAAGTGTGAACACTAAACTTGACTATTAGCGCTAGTGTAAGCTCGAGTGTTGTACTGAAGCGAACGAACAGCCTGTGTACACTTTCACATTAGTGCAAGTAAATAAATGAACTTAACGCTTTACTAATTCTCAATAAAAAATAATAAAATAAAATAAAATATATATATATAAATAATATAAAATAAAATAAAAAATTCTCAGTACCTAAGAAAAAAACCTTATTTTCTATCGATTTAAACAATATGTGTTCACCGTTTTAGTTTCAACCTACTAAAACACAGCATTATACATACCATTAACTAAACCGGAGTAAGCATGTTTGATGAAGTACCCAATGACATAAAATGTACAAATAATGAAAATAAGTTTAAAACGTAAATGTGCCAAGTATGATCAAGTGAGACTGTATAGTCATTAGTCATATATTTTACTAATAATAATAATTAATTAATATATAGATCGGGGTTCGAACCAGTCTCCCACATTGCAGGTGGGCGCCTTAGCCAACAACAAGGCGCCTACCTGGAATGTTGGACTCGAGTTCGAACCCCGATCGGGATGGATTCTTTAACTTCTCAATTATTTGAAATATTAACAATTTACGGGATTGTTTCCTGACTAACAAAATCGGGAAAATGATAATTAATTAAATGTAACCTACCATAGAAAATTGGTACCTTGTTTTGTATTAATGTACAATCTGCTAAATAAACATCATGTACTTAGTACTTATTTACTAAAGCAACAATGAACGAGGAAAGAGACGGAGTGGATAAAATGAGAAAGGACGTCAAGAAACTAAGATGGCATACACACCCACAATGTATAAACAAGAAAATCAATTTATTTAGCTACTGACCAACCACACTGTTGATGACCAGAGCCAGCTGGGTACAATGAAACACAATCACTATCAACAACATACAACGTAAATTCCAATGTTGACAAATGGTTTTGTGCATCGAGGCCAATAACCAGGGTCAGGTATTTATAGCAAAAACAAATTTTCACCACTAAAAACCGTAAATTATAAATAATTTTCATTTTTCAACACCAATTCACTGCTTTTTGTCAGAACAAAACCAAAGAAAAGATGCAAATAAGTTCCACCACAAATATCTGCCTCTGAATTCTCATAAACTACATTTTATTGCAATCTGCAAGTCCTTTACAATGTAGGCTATCCAAAATTTAAAAAAATATTAGGTGGGAGAGATCAATTCACCGCTTTTGGGAATAAAAACAAAAATTTATTTTATTTTCACCTCAAATACTTGCCTCTGCCAATGGCCCAAGCATCGAGAATATAAGATGAATGTAGGACTACTGTTTTAGGGAATAGGGTACATCATTAATTCCTCAATAAGTCCCCTTCTCGGTTCACGATATTGCTTCAATTCATAAATAAGGAAATTAGATTCTAAAATAAGATGGAAATGAATGCTAAAAAGAAACACCTCTATACAAAAATAACAAAATAATTCTGAATTGATTCTATGGAGTCCATTTAAACTCGTGCGGCAATATTTGATCGACTACCTTGGCGATAAGGCACCTACAGGCCAATACAGAGGGATAGAACTAGAAGTCTTGCGGCGCCCACTGATGCTCGACGCATCAGCCTTAGTGCATTACTACGAAACATTAAGCAAAACAGATCACCATTCTACCCTGTTGCATACAACATAGGAAAGTACTATGTAGTTATTTTGGTATGATACAAATTTGAAATTACAGTTATTATTAGGCCTATCTGTCTATCTATTCCAACAAATCAAGGTACTACACGACAAACATAAAATTGTTTGAGAATCAGAGAAAGCTTGGTCAAACAGCAAGTTATGCCTGATTCCCTTCATTAAAACTAACAAAATTTAGCTATCAATAAATTCATGGGATAAAATTAGAGGGAAATATAAAAAACAAAATGTTGTATCAAAATACATAACATGCATACAAAATTCCTATCTATTCAGATCTATAATGCACCAACAATCCAATTGTTCACCGTTTCGGTAGCTTAGGGGTAAAGCACCCGACCGGCAATTGGGAGACCGGGGTTTGATACCCTGCTGAGATGGATTTTTTAATTTCTGGATTGATTTACATAAAATACTTACAAATTACAGAACATACATTTTATTTTAAAATAATTCTTACGACTCTCGCGGTGTGCAGCAACTTGTCGCTCTCAGTGTCGATCGACAGCGACAACTTCAGCAAGTAGCCCCGAGGAACCTGTAAAATAAACAATAAAATATTATTTCTATATCAAGATCAACAAATTGATAAATAATAATAATCAAACACCCGGTTCCAACATAAGTCAGGTCGGGGGGTGACGTATCACCAATTTCTCGGGCTGTGGACTTTCAGTGTTTGCTAGCCAGGCTCAACACCTCCTCATCTACTTCGATGTCTTCTATGACAGGCATTTCTACCAGTTCTCTCCATTTCTTTCTATCCTCCCAGAGTCTTTCTTCATTAATTCTTTCCCATGATTTTCCTCTTTCTTCAATGTTCCATTTTATTTGGTCCCTCCATCTATCTCTTGGGCGTCCAACTCTTCTTACTCCCCCCATGTGTGTTCAAATTCTCTTCTTGGTATTCTATCTTGTTTCATTCTTCGTACGTGCCCATACCATCGAAGTCGTTCTTTTCCTATTTTATTTCGTAAACTTTCCACTCCTAGTTTGTTTCTTATTGTTTTGCTCCGTACCTTGTCTATTTTTGTTAAGGCTACAGAACTCCTTAAAAATTTCATCTCTGCTGCTTGTAATCTGCTGTCTTCTTTTCCTCCTATTGTCCATGTCACGGATGCATATGATATTATTGGGAGGAAATACATTTTGTACAATAACATCTTGCACCTGGATGATATTTCTTCTTTCCATAATAGTTTACGTACACTTTGGTAAAATTTGTCTGCTAATATAATTCTCCTTGATATTTCAGCATCTATTTTTGCGTCCTTTGTTAGTATACTTCCGAGGTATTTAAATGCTTCTGCAATGGCCAGCTCTTCACCCCGTAGTATTATCTTCTTTTGATTTTGTTTACTTTTCTTCGTTACTATTAATGTTTCACTCTTTTCAATGCTTATTTTCATGTTAAACTTCAGTGTTTCCTCATTCCATCTATCTACGCTCTTCTGTACTTCTTCAATGGTATCTCCCCATCTCACTATATCATCTGCAAATATCATAGTTTTAGATGTTTCACTTTCTGTGGGTTCAACTTTACGCAGTATGTTATCCATAACAACGGTAAATAATGTAGGTGACATCACACTACCTTGCCGTAGCCCACCGTTTATTTCAAACCAAGTAGTTCTACCAAATGGTGTTTGAACACAGCTCTTTGTTGTGACATATGTGCTTTGAATTCTTGTTATTAGACTCTGTTCTACTTCTGCATCTTTTAAGCATTCCCAAGCTTTTGCTCTTGGGACACTGTCATATGCTTTTTCTACATCAATACATTCATACAATATTATGTAAAATATTTAAAATTAAATACAGACCTTTTAATGTAATATTTACCAGTATGCTATATATATATGTACTTATTCTTCCCTCGATTGTTGGATGAGCGTAGCGAAGATTCCATTTCACTACACTGGAGAAAAAAATCCGGAATGTTTTTTTTTTTTGTATTTTTGTGTGTCTGTGAACACGATTTCGGCTTAACCAATACTCCAATTGCGATGAAATTTTATGGAGGTCTATGAAATCTCTGAACGAAGAACTGCACGGGGGGAAAAATCGATCGAAAAATTATTTCTCATGAAAATCGCAATTTTACGATTTTTTTTAAAAAATTCCTCGACTTTAATATCTACATGCTTTATCCGATTGTAATGATTTTTTCACAGAACTTTAATTTTATGAATTAATATATTCGTGTGAAATTTGAGCATAATCGAAAAATTATTTATTAAAACTAGGGAAACGCCAAAGTCGTTGTTAAACGAGTGAGTGAGCCATGTGTTGAGTACCCGGTTACATTACTTTTCTTCCCCCTACATTGGGCCTACCTAACCTACCATAGCCTAGAGAGGCGCATTGGTCTTACAGTTGACGCGCCCGTATACCTACCTAACTAAAAAAAAAACATTATTTATACGAATATAAATATCAAACATAAATGCAAATGTTCCCGGGTACTCACCACATGACTCGCTCACTCGTCTAACAACGACTTTGGCGTTTCCCAAGTCTAGTTGGCTAAAGCGCCCTTAAGGCCGCTTTACACGGAGAAGTTGAAAAAGTAAAAAGAAAAAAGTAAAAAGTGAAAAGAACGAGTAGGAAGAGAAAAAGAAATCCCCTGGTCGGGAAAGATTTTGTAATTCCTAAATTGTATTTAAAAAATTATTAAACATGTTTTGAAATGCATATAACGCAGTGTAGTCTATCATCTGTGACAATACTATGAAAAACATAGCCAGTACAAAATACGTGAAAATATTGCAAGGTTTACTCAATCTACGAGCGGAATTTGGGGGTACCTTGACGTCCAACATTCGACAGACCTTGCATGGGCACGGCATTTCACGGCCAGGCGAAAAACAAACAAAAAGTATCTTTTCAAAATCTAAAACATTGTCGTTAAAATAATTTCTAAACATTGGAAGTCTATTTTCAGTTTATCATTTCTTGAAGGTTTAAATCGCAATGAATCTTGCTGATTTTGTTAGCAGTTCTCAATAAACTCGTACCGGATGTCTGTTTAAAATTTTAGCGCAATCTGTTCAGCGATTCGGCTGATTTTCAACGTACACACACACACACACACACGCACGCACGCAGAAAAACAATAAGTGCCGTTTAAGTCGAATGGAAATCACTACGTTCGCTACGCTCACTCGTTCAAAAATCGCAATTTTACGCTTTTTTCGTTTAAAAAAAATTACGCTCATCCATCAACGCGGCGGGACTTAAGCGTTTTCCTAGTATAGAGATCAACTTGAAAGTCGTGGCTGAAAACAATTAAACAAATTGATCAGTTCTCTTCGGAAATACGTACAACATACTCGTACGTACATAATTAGTCGTACTGCCCAAACCAGTAGGCAATAATCAACAGTGAATTTATGAATCTACTAAACAAACAACATTGTATCCATTACAAACTTTTTCATTCATATTTAAATTCCAAAACTCTTGTGATTAACATTAACGCGTTGTTAGACGAGTGTAATTGGTTGTTAGACGAGTGTAATTGGTGCATTGAGCTGCCATGTGTTATGCAGATTTTCTATTGTTCTGTGAAAAAATCATTACTAAATCGAAGAAATTTGTTAAAAACGAAAAAAAATCGTAATTTTACTAAATGGAAAAAAAATCGTAAAATTGTGATTTTCATGAGAAATCTTTTTTTGATTGCACTCAAATTTCACACCAATATATTAATTCATAAAATCAAGGTTCTGTGAAAAAATCAGTACAATCGGATAAAGCATGTAGGTGTTATGAGTTGAAGATGTTTTTTAGAAATCGAAAAAAATCGTAAAATTGTGATTTTCATGGGAAATAATTTTTCGATTGCGCTAAAAACGTGGCAGTTCTAAGTTTAGAGATTTCGAAAGCCTCCAGAAAATTTCATCGCAATTGGAGTATCGGTTTAGCCGGAATCGTGTTAACAGACACACAAAAATACAAACAGAAAAAAAGAAAGAAAAACATTCTACATTTTTTTCTCCAGTGTAGTACAATGGAATCTTTGCTACGCTCATCCAATTAGATTGGGAAAGGATTGACAGGTTGGGAATGCATCGAGAACATAAATTGTACGATCTAAAAAAGGCCTGGAATAAAATGGAACATGACATAAGGAAAGAGACAGTTGCATCATTTAGCTACCATTAGCTATTATTCATTTAGAAATAAGTCAACACAACAAAAATATAAAATACGGCAAATTTTATTCATGTACATGGATTGTTATTAAGAGGTTGGCATTTGAAATGGAATAAGAAACATTCATAAAAAAATAAACACAATAATATAGTATTGTAATAACATTATCAA
Source organism: Sweltsa coloradensis (assembly GCA_024449915.1). Classification (NCBI taxonomy): domain Eukaryota; kingdom Metazoa; phylum Arthropoda; class Insecta; order Plecoptera; family Chloroperlidae; genus Sweltsa; species Sweltsa coloradensis. Next base: position 58,438 of record JAMZAV010002374.1, on the reverse strand, counting down.
CAAATTTGTGGATGTACCAGTACATTGTTAGGAAAATTAAAAGGTGTCCACATCGCTAGTTTACCAGTAGTTCTATGATCAGAATATTGTCTGCCCGTAAGAAAGTTTGTTAGTTGCTACATCATAGTTTGGTTTCATAGAACAGACAAATACAACTTTACATGTGTACATTTAAAAAAAAGAAGAGATCATTTAAAGAAAATCACAAATATAAATTTTACAACTTTTTACATTTTATAAAATATATCAAATGTAATTTCACCTAGGTATGTATAATTATTTTTGTTGATCTAGGTTTGTTTTTTAAACCTGTACAATTGCTCATGACCCATACCATACTACTTAGTAATACCAACAAAGCAAAAGCTGTGTACACTTGGTATTTACCAATCGGAGTCCTGAAACACTATTTAAAAGGAAAATCACATGTTTAATTGAGAAACACATCGAAACTAAGATCCCACAACAGCTTGCCAGTTAGGTAATCGTCAACAAAGCAGACTGTATAAACGTACATGTACCAGGGAAAGATTAACTGTTTAGCAATAGCCGATATTTAATGCAGTTACACGACATGAACATAATGTTGTTTATTAAGAGGATACAGGACGTGTGTTTCAAGCAAAGTCCCGTTCGCTCGGCCGACCGACACCACAGTTGTGTCAAATTTTGGGTAGTTGTCACGGAAGTGAAAATATAGGGCTTCACAGTAACACTTTGAGAAATTTTATTTTTGAATTTAAGTCCAAAATGACCATGTTCATGGATTGATTCTGGCTGATAAACATAAAATATTGAAAATCTAAAACTACAAGGCTGTCCATGTATGCTTTATTGACAACTATGTAAAGTTTCACCTACGTCGGTCGGATTCATGCTGGCCGAGCAAATAGCTATGCCGTGCCAACTGCAAAATGAGTCCTATTCCCTCTAAACTTAAGGCTTCCTTAGGCCTACTAACAAAATTGCTTTTTAATAAAGTCATGTACGTATACATTAGAAAATGCACTCTGAATTTAAAAAAATCTCAATTACAAATTTAAATTTAGGGTTCAAGTAAATAAACAAGAAAAAAATCCAAAATATTTACATTAGCAAACCTTGTTTAATGCTCAAAGAGATTTGTTTAACGTATGAATTACCGCATCCCCTAGTAGATTTTTACCATAGAGTTAACTTGATCTGTAGTCGGCGAGTCATGGTTAAACCCATTAGCTGCTACGGGGAAAACTGTTGTTTCCCCTGGCAAGTTAGTTCAATGGACATTTAGTCCACTACTAGTTACTTCTTGTGATTGTAAAGCAACATATTATCACTTTGCACGTAAAAGACTCGGAAATCCAGACACACAAATAAATCAGAATCGCAGAATAATATCCCTATTGACTTCATTGTTTTCTTATCATCAACAACAAGAAACTGTACAGGATGCCATTGCACTAGATTAAAAACCAGCATTGCATTCTCCGAGGCAAATAACTAGAGTGGAAGTGAGTTCTTATACCGCACCCGATTTACTTTTGCCTTAAAAGTACCGGTAGTTTGCAGAGTGGTTTTCGGTTAAAAGACCGTTCAGGGCGCAAATTGTTGGCAGAGCCGATAGGGCCCAAACGTTAACCATCTTCCTAACTTCCTACAAACTCCTTTTCGAACAAAAATAATACAGGTACGGTATAACTCATTTTTACCGCAACTAGATTTCACCATGACCAGGTCAAATCAATTAGTGAGACTATTTTTAAAGAAGTCTTTTTACAAATTGTGGAATAAACAACGTTATTTTAATATTTACCTAATACAATTCAGAAGTTAACAAATCCATCCCGATCGGGGTTTGAACTAGTCTCCCACATTCCAGGTAGGCGCCTTAGCCAACTAGACCACCGTGAGACGGTAACTATTTAACTTCTGAATTGTAGTTGCATTATATAATATGTTTGTTAACCAAATATGTAATTGGAGTAATTTTATTTTAACAAGATTATTTTTTAACACTAAGGGTGTGTCTGAATAATATTTCAAGTTTATGACTAGGTCCAAATTTAAGTCCACGCCTAACAACGGAGAATGTACTAATTCTCTGTCAATGACGCAGGTGGTCATGGTACAAGTCGCAAATAGACTGAGCAATCGAAAGTTTACACTCATTTTAGGTCCAGTCCAAAATGGCTGACAGCAATAATGAGAAAACGGCAAACGAATGCATATTTAAATGTAGGTAAACAAAAGTTTTTATTGGTTGTACAAATAGTTTTAATTACGCAAATACTTTGCAAAGGACTCTCAAATGCACTAGCCCAACCTCAGATGGTGATGACTGTCCGGCAGGTAGCTCTACTGTAGGGTAGTATAAGTAGGTCGTTAACATTTTGTTGGACTTGGACCTGGACATTAATTCAGACACACCATAACAATCAATTCCAGTCAAGTTTGATAACAGAGGGCTCTGCATACAAAATGAGATGGTATATTATATAGGGTCAAACTAAATACAAAAAACAGTGATTTAGGATCCCACTGAAAAACGGTTCTTTAACTGACGGACAAGACTTGAAATATATTATATAGATATAAATCAGCTTTCAGTTTCTATGTATTTGCAATGCATCTCATAAAAACCTGTAACAAAATAGTTTATGGAAGTACAAGATACAAAATGTTGTACATACATTACAAGAATCCAGATATTATTACCAGTACGTAATACGTAGACTATTGTTGTAACGAGGGAATATTACAGTTATACAACAAGTCAATAAATAAATTAACCATAATAATGTCATTCTGTCAAAACTCAAAACATTGAGTTATCCACGTCTACACTAACTAGGACATTCAATGACTGTAAATGATGATGGGAAGGTATGCAAGTTTACAATGTTGCCATTCGACGCTGACATAAACACGACAACAGCATTAAAAATTGGAAACCTTCCCTACTCCTAATCCATGGCTGGATATGTCCAGCACTGATCTGTAGTCTGCATATCCCCTAGGCTAGATTGGCGCATTATGACCCAACAGTTGACGCACCCTTAACTCAAATAAACACTACGAGTCTATGATGCATTACAAGCCCAAAAGATTATGAGACGTGATAGAAGTATGCAAAACCTTGCCATATACGGGAGCTCCTATCAGTGAGCAAATACTGTGAAAGGGGTACTAAGGACGTTACATGGGGACTACTGCAAACTGGTTACATTTGTTGGTTACAATCAGAACAGAAGTGAGCAGGACGAATGTGCGCACACACAGTACTTGCCAAAATTATTGTGTTTAAATGCATTGTTGTTGTAATGCTACTATTTCAAATATTTACAAAAATGTAGTTTATTGTTGTTTCTGCATCTATGTAATTAGATTTATTTAGTTGTCCTCCTTTGTAAATCAGTTTTTATAACTGAATAGGATAGACGTTAAATAAATAAATAAAATAAAATTGCTGTCGGCAGTGAGGAACATTCTCTATCCAGGCAATGTAGTCGGCTACAATCTAAGATTATAATTGGCTCCGATTATAACTTGGACTGAGTAAGTCCCCATGTAATACCACTTAACAAGAATAGCTTCACTATTAATTAGTAACCCTTTCCATGTGCATTGTTTTATTCATTATTGAGAAGGCTTTGGAACTGTTTACTGGAAAGAAAGTGAAATAATAAAAGAAAAAAAATATTGCCAAAACATTAATATTTTCAGTAAAGTGAGCAGAAATATGAGTGCAAAGGGTTTACTCATAAGTCATAACTGAACTCAGTCATTACCGTAGGTAGACATATATGAGCCTAGATCATAAAACACTTGAAAAAAATTTCAATAATTACTAATTAGAGATACATTTAAAAACAAAAGTAAACATACCGACCCTATTTACTCAACCCCTAATTATAAGTTCATCTTACAAAAAAAGTGTACCTATCATGTAAATGCCCTCAAGTTTGTTATTGATTCATAGTAAAGGTTAATTTTGAACTGTAAAGTGTAAAAAAAAAGGTAGGCTTGCAATCAGGAAAATACGGTATTTCTATTTCAATTTCTCCACATTCACATTTCCCAAAAAAATAAATATTGGGAATAGCAATTTGATAGATATGGATATGATTCAAATGAAAAAAGGATAATATTTTGTAAGTCCACAATGCTTTTTGTCAATCAGGAAGTTCATGAAGTACATATGTACTCAAAGACTCAAAGTACTACCTGGTCATGTTATTTATGTATGTACAGTACAATGAAGACATGGGCAGGAAGAAGAACCCACCCAGTCAACATCAATGTCATGCATGGATGTTCCATGTACACCCGGCAACAGAAGTAAATCAAGGGGTCTGGAAGATACCTACCGTTATCGACCTCGCTGTTCTGTTTGTTCCGGTGTCGCTATATTCACAGAGCTATGCGCGCTATTTTACTTTAGCATTTGGCCCGTTGAGACTTTTAACACAGGGCCCTGGGCGTAGTTAATATTAGAACAAGGTTTGTTTATATTAATGGATTCACCAAACACTGCATAGCAAACCCTTAGTGCAGGCTTATTTCTAATGTACAAATCATTTAGGGCCAGTTTTTCTAGTTACATAAATAGAGAAAGCCGTCCACTTCTTGCCCATCCGCTGGGTGCCAGTTTAGTAAGACTTTAAATGTGCCTTTTAGAACAAATAGGAGATTCATCGAGTGAGAGTCGGCGGTGTCGTTAAAAGATTACCCTTGATTTACTTCTGAAGCCGATTGTACAGGCAAAACATGTTACGTTCAAAAAAGAAGTGGGAGTTGTGACAGTTATTAAAAACATCAGTACATACTAGAAGTGTACTGGTAACAAATACCATTATTTATTTTGTATATAATTAATTATCATTCCACTCAGAAAAAAAGATTTTCAGTAAATTTTAATATTCAAATTAATATAAATTAATAACTACAATTACACCAGTTTAAGGAGTACATTAAGAGTATCACCATATACACATTATACACAATACTTACTACTAGTAAATTTGACTATAGATAACTAGTACTGACAAACACACACTTAATTATTTTGAGTCTTGGCTGAAAAAGTTTTTAAATTTTGAATTTCGTTATGTCTAGGTTCCTACGTGGTCATCTTTGAGGATCCCGTAAGGAAATACGAACGGGTAAACTCCACAATACAGGAACATTGGGTAGTTTAAACTTCAATACACCACACAAAATATGAATTTTTATAATTTATCCAAATACAACATTAAAATTTAAAAGTCCTCCATTCTTGTGTGGTGCATTTGACAATAAACCCGTAACGCCAAGTAAATTATTTCCGAACAGACACTCTTCATGCTACCAGTGTAGGCCTACTATTATTATCTCTGTCTATACGAACACTTGCGGCATAATTTAACAGTATTTGATACATATTAAAATATCATCCGACGATTTTTACAATTTACAGTTTCCTTACTAGGGCTACCGGTTGGCCTACGCATCTACATACATATTTATATATTCACAAAACCACACACATTTCTTAAAGAAATTTTGAGCCTACGTACCAAGTTTAATTTTTTTTTTTACTAATAAATAAGTATAAGGAGAACATATTAAAATTTTGTAAACTAAGCCAATTACAAATTTGTTTATACCATGAGTCGACGATGCCGGATGAGAGCGCGTACCTGGAATAAAGAGGAACGACAGGATTAGAGACTAGGAAGCGACATACTTCCCTAAAAAAGGAACATTGGTAAGTCAAGCGGCAAGCCTACATATTAGGGTGGAACCGAATTCATATTTTAAAGCGCAATGCTATCTCAAATATCTCCCACATCTTCGTCTTTAAGACTTGAACATCTCATCAGATGTGTCCGAAGTAAATCAAGGGGTCTCGTTGTATCTACAATACCCAGCCCTTGATTTACTTCTGATGCCGAGTGTAGGCTACATATATCAAGGTTGAAAGGGACAAAATGCCAAATGGCATGGATCGGAGTGAACAGGAGTCCGATCTCTACTGGCTAACTAGGAAACACAATGATATGAATAATGTCAATCAATTGTGGGCATATGAAAAGAAGAAGACATCTTCCCAGCTCTTCTAGTATCAAAATGGCAGTGTTCCTTCCTACACAAACAGTTTACCGCCCAAACCAAACCCAATTAACTCAAAACCTCTACTATTACCTCAAGGTCAAACAGAAGCATATAATACTCACCACGGAGTCAGGCGGCCGAGAGTTCTCTTAGCAGACGACCGCCGAGCGCTTGTCACGGTTCTTAGAGCGCGATATGGTCCTGGCCTTGAAAGCTGCAGCGTTCAGTAGATGCTGTGGAGCAAGTCGCAACATGAACGTGCGATCAAGTACTTACACCTACGTACGTAGTGACAATCAAGTACAATGTTGACAATGCAAATCACATTTAAAAAACAGCATTTGCATAATATTTATTTGCATTTCAAATTTGTTGTACAAACCTCACCCACCAGATTCGAAAAACATCGTACTCCACTCGCTATGAGTCTTTACATGCAAATTTAAGACGAGCCCCATTTTTTAAACTATCAAAAATGGAAATAAATATCGTCCTATATTTGGGTAAATAAGTAGATGAATGTTTCAAAGCAACTAACCCTCTCCAGCTTGGTCTGCTTCTGAGCAGACAGGTTGAGCGGCGAGATGCGGTCGCCGAGCTCGAAGATCTCTCGAACCAGATCATTCTCCGTCAGATGCAGGTTCATCCCGGACCCCAACACCTGGGGGAGAGAGATCAAGAGATCCATAACGCCAGTTTAAAATACAAATAAATCAAAATCAAAGGTCGTAATCATGTAAACATTATGTAAAGCAACACTAGACAGAAGGCTTCATAAAATGGCCGCACCCCACTTTTTGAACTTGAATATTTTACCTGAGGCCTATACTTGCATAAATACAGTAATTTATTAGTACAGTAATCCAGGGTTGCCACCAAGAAAAAATAAAAATCCTGTTTGAGCAGATCAAAAATCCTTAGAAATCCTTAAATGAAACACCCAAATCCTTAAAAATCCTTAAAATGCCTAAATGTACCAATTTCGATACGATATCGATATATCATAATGTAATTGTTGTAAAAAAATTGAATACAGTAAGATCTCTCTTATCCGATCTCCTCTTATCCGATGTTCCGTGTTAACCGAGCCGCCAAAAAAAAAAAAAAAAAAAAAAAAAAAAAAAAAAAAAAAAAAAATTAAAGTTTTAAATACGTAAATAAAACATAAAAATAATTACAGACGCCGCGCCGCACTTTTTTAAATGTACTCGCATACATTTGTAGGCATGCCTTACGAGTGAGTGCAAAGAAGATAGATCGGCGATATATCTCGACTTTCGAGCAGTGTGCATCAGTCTACTGAGCATATAGAGTTCAGTGGTCAGTGTGCGTCGGGCGCATCGCCGGTAAGCGTCAGTGCCACCCACTGAGCATATAGAGGTCAGTGTGCGTCGCGCGCCTGCGCGTGCGCATACGATCCAGCCATCTCACACACAGCCTGCGCGTGCGCATACGATCCAGCCATCTCACACACAGCTGTTAAAAGATGGTCGTTGTGGAACTAGATGCAATCATGTTTCAACCGATTCACGAAATTCGTAATCACGACGCATTGAATTGTTATTCCTGGGCTTATCTTATTTCTTTCCAGACTTATCTTGCGTCGTGAGCTTCAGCGCGGGCATAGTAGTGACAGGGGGGGCAAAATTTAAAAAAAAGCCGAAAAGCCCCCCCAAAAATTTTTTAAATTCTTTTCCCCGGGTTGAGAGGGGAAAAAAGGTTTTTTTCCTTTTCCCGGGGGGGGAAACCCCCCAAAACCCCCCCCAAACCCGGGGAGGAGAAAAGGGGGGGACAGAGACAAGATTTTTTTGCAACTCAGAGCCATTCAGTGTCATTTCCCGCTCAAAAGTTTAATAATAATAAATTTTTTTTAGGTCTGCCCCTCAGTTATATAACTGTTTTTCAGTGGGGGACTTTAAATGTAGCGCCAAAGCCAACCCGGGGCCCCGACGCAATTGCGAGTGAGCGTAACCAAAAAGATCGATTTTTTTTTAATAGGAAATATAGCAACAGGGGTAGGACAGTGCAAACCCCCGCGAATCAAGCCAGAATCAAAAGGCCGTTTCAGAACAACTCTAAAATTTTAATGGCTTCGTGCTAGGGGGCTCCAAAGCACCGTTTAAAAACCCCTAAGACAAGATGATGGACCCCAGCCCAAATCAGAATTTAAAAAAAACTTCGACTTTTGGGGGAATCGAACCCGGACCTTCTGCATTGGAAGCAGATACGCTAACAACAAGCCCAACGAGCCACCCCCGTTCTACTCGACTGTGTCACCTTTTTTTATGCCCCAACTCCCGTTATCAACAACAAAAAAGGTCCAATTCATTCGTAGGGGTGTGCGAGTAGCCATTTTTTAATTTGAGTCGGCGAGTTTTCCTTTAAATACTCGAGATCGAGCGAGTCGAGAAAATTGATTTCAAAATTTAATTTTTTTATTTAGTCGGCCCATTTGAAAACAAACGATTTTTCTGTTGTGAACATATAAACAGATACATCATTGTACTTGTATCAGGCTATTGAGGCCTTCCTGCCCTTTGTGCTGGTCAATTTCAATAAAATTATAATTATACAGTATGTTATCGAGAGTTCCGGGCCCCATAACAATACTGCATCGATGTTTTAATCCGAAAAAAAAACTCCAAAAAAATATTCGCGGTCTAGGCATCTCCAATGCTATTTCAGCATATTTGAATATTCCACGCCCTTGAATGGTTCCAGCAGAGTCGATAAAGAAGTTACCTTACCTTCTTTATCGACTCTAGTTCTAGCGATGGCCGACGGACGTGCGCGTCGCTCGCGTCATCAACACACTGGCATCAAAGCAAAGATGGAAGATTGAAGGAAGAGACATAAAACATGTCAAACTACGCCAACTACGATTTTAAAATACGAAAAAAAGTGCATTAATGGAATTTTCACTGGCATTCTTTCTTCTCGATAGTTGATCTGAAATATTAGTGAAAAAAGACGCAACGAAACCAATAAAGGATATTTGTTTTCGACGCCGTGTGGGCCCTAGGGGGAGGCCTAGTCCTATTCCCGGTTCCCGCATCCAAGTCTCCGTTGTTTATCGTAATAATTTTGAAAGCACGCAGTCTCTAGGGCCAAGAAAGGCCTACTTTTTGCCGTCACAGTACATACGTAGTAGGCCTAGGTTGTAATAAGCCTAGGCCCAGGTCTCTGTACGTAGGCCTAGCCCTACTGTGATGATGGTTCTTTTCAGTTTTCATAGGATTTCATAATATGTTTAAAACTCGACTCGAAAACTTCGAGCCTAAAACCAAACTCGACTCGATGTCGAGTATAAAGAAAAATCGAAAAAACTCGACATTTCGAGTACTCGCACACCCCTATTCATTCGTCTTCCTACAACTTTCAACTCCTTCCCATTCAATCGACATTTTTGATGACAAATTTAGACCTTTTTTACCATCAATTCCGCATCTCACAAATCATTAATTGGATAGTTAAGCTTAAGTATTAAAACAAATTGATTCATTATTGTATTATTAATTGTTTTGTTCTTTTGTTTACATATCACTCAGTACTTTATAAATCATCAATTAATCATCGAATAGGTAATTCATGGTACATTATCATAATATGTTTTAACTATTGATTTATATACAAAGTTATTGTAAGTGTTAACCAACAGCATGTTTACTGAAATGTTTATGTTCTACTGTTTTTATTAGGTTTTATGTTTTTACAATATGATTTTAAATTAATTACAGTAAGATCTCTCTTATCCGATCTCCTCTTATCCCATGTTCCGTGTTAACCGAGCCGCCACAAAAAAAAAAAAATTAAAGTTTTAAATACGTAAATAAAACATAAAAATAATTACAGACGCCGCGCCGCACTTTTTAAATGTACTCGCATACATTGTAGGCATGCCTTACGAGTGAGTGCAAAGAAGATAGATCAGCGATATATCTCGACTTTCGAGCAGTGTGCATCAGTGTACTGAGCGTATAGAGTTCAGTGGTCGTGTGGGGTCGGGCGCATCGCCGGTAAGCGTCAGTTTCCACCCACTGAGGGATATAGAGGTCAGTGTGCGTCGCGCGCCTGCGCGTTTCGCATACGTTCCAGCCATCTCAACACAGCTGTTTCAAAAAAATGGTCATTGTGGAACTAGATGCAATCATGTTTCACCGATCACGAAATTCGTAATCACGGGCGCATTTAATTGTTATTCCTGGGCTTTCTTTTTTCTTTCCCAGACTTATCTTGCGTCGTGAGCTTCAGCGCGGGCATAGTAGTGAGAGGTTTTCCCACATGAGAAAGAGAGCTAGGCCTAGGCCTAGGGTTGCCATAAGTGCTGGTGCAAAAAAGAGGACATTGTTTTAGCAAATTGTTTTTTAGCTAACAAATCACATATCTAATTTGCATTATACTTTTTTTTTGTCATATTTATTACTGTTTACATCAATCGCTAGATAAGCTACAGCTTCCTCAGCTGCCCAAATATCATTTTTTAATTTTGACCCTTTAGGTGTGAAAAATGAGTCAATTTTCAATGAATAGAGGCACTCTGAACACAATTAACATGTTTTGTTGTTTTTATGTGAGCTTCTAAATCTAGACTTCCTTTGTTCGCAATAGAGATGAAAGTACCATTACTACATATAAGACACTAGGCTTCCCAGTCATATCTACCTTTCTTAAAAGATGGATACTTTTCTCCGAGCTTGTCAGAAAACTTACATTTACGCTTAGACATAGCGCGAAACTTGACACTGTCACTGCAACAGCCGACCGGCCTCACGGTCACGGCAATAACGGAACAAGGCCAAGGCTGTACTGCCACCCGAACGGAGATGTCTTGCATGCACGTATCTGAATGCCGCGCCGAGCCGACTGCCGTGCCGCGTCAATGCGTCATCGAATAGTGTACGTATAGTCTGATTTTCGTGATAAATGTAGCCGCGCCCGTAATTATACAAAAACCCGGACATTTCACGCTTTTATGAAAAAGCCGCCCGGACGCATAAACAGCATACGAAAAAGAGGACATGTCCGGGTTTAACCGGACGTATGGTAACCCTACCTAGGCCTATGTTTGCATTGTAGGCCTAGGCCTACTGCGTCGAGTTTAGGCCTAGGCCTAGACATACGTTTTTATTACGACATGTAGGCCTAATTGTGTACGTGTGTTCGTGAGCTTGAATTACAAGCTATTAAATCATTTAGTATACCCTGTATGAAGTGTATCGTGTGTATTTTATGTTCCTTTATCCATTACATGTGTCATATATCATTTTACCACATCAGGCTATGCTACGAGAGCAAATAAACAATTGATCCGCGCCATCCGAGTTTTTCGCAAATCCGAGGTGCCCCCGGTCTCATCCAACTCAGATAAGAGAGATCTTACTGTATCTTAGTACCTCAATGTAAAATGGCAGCAATGCTGTATTTGAGTGAATGAATAAATAAATAAATAACGCCAGTTTAAAATACAAATAAATCAAAATCAAAGGTCGTAATCATGTAAACATTATGTAAAGCAACACTAGACAGAAGGCTTCATAAAATGGCCGCACCCCACTTTTTGAACTTGAATATTTTACCTGAGGCCTACACTTGCATAAATACAGTAATTTAATAGTACAGTAATCAACTGACACCCAATGTAAACAAAACATAATTTCTTTGAACTTTAAAATGATAATAATTAGGCCTACAGATTTAACACCTAAGAAAGTTGGGCCATCCAAGCAAAATGTCACAAGTTTTAGCTCAAACAAGGTGTAGACTCGTAATGTTTCCGATGCCACTAACCTGGCAGAAGGCGTCGTACTGCTTCTTGCGACACCACGAGTCCAGCGCCAACATCTCCTGACCAAACTTCACCTGGATGTCCGGCGGGTTGCCATCCTGGAAGAAAACAACGGAGACTACGTCAGCCAGGGTGTTGAGAGTTCATTTGGTTTCAGTAGGAGTCGACCGTAAGGCCATTGTGTGCCATCATTAGAGGTAGTGAAAAATGGTGATAACAAAATTTGATTTTTTTAAAATGACCATTTTATTGCTTTAAATGTGATATTGTCGATGACGATGAATTACATCAATAAGAGATGGAAAAACTACATTTTGAAAACACAAATTTTGCAAAATCTCGTGTACAGCGCAAAACAAAATTGTATGACATTTTTTAGTAACGTTAACTCAAGCCTACCCACCTCTATGAAATGCAGAATGTCCCTGAATGACGAGCGCTGAGTCTTGCGATCCTTCTTCGCGCGGTACTTGTGCGAGTCCGTCGCCAGCTGACGCAGCTTCTCCGACAGATCGACGAGGCGGCCATCTTGGAAGTCCTGGTTGTGTTCGCGACCGAGCTCGTAGACCAGCGCTATGGTCTCGCCGGCAGAGAGTCTCACGTCAAGGTGCGCAGAGTCCAGTAGCTCGCACAGCTGGTCCAGTGCCTGGGGGGGGGGGGGGGGGGGGGGGGGGGGGGGAAGGACCAAATGTAATTAGCTAGGCCACAAAAGAATTCAGCCCCATATGGCGCAATCTAGTCAGGGAAGAAGTCACTAGGGCACAACAACACGGGTGGAAACACAGTGAGATTGCCAGTGTGTCAGTGTCTGACGATGGAGACGGACGCCTCCGAAAATTCACACAAGTAAGTGTTAAAAATATAGACCTCGGTTAGTAGTTTAATATACTCGTCGAATAATATATATCCGGGTCAAAATAGCTTCTGAAAATAATATGATATCAGGAATCGGAAATGATACAGCTCTACGGTATTCAAGACTTTTTTTGCTTCAAAGTAGTGCACAACCTTTTGAGCCACCGCAATTACAAAATTTCAACTTTATCAAGCCTAGTTTTTCATGAGCGAATGGCACGACCACATGTCTCGTCTTTGGTCAAGTCATTCGTTGGTCGCGTGGTCCTAGAACCTATTCGCTTGCATGCATGAAAACTAGGCTCAATTGATTAGCAGTGGCATGGCAGTCCACAAAACTATATCCAAACAGAACAAACTTTTGAGTTTCCAGTAAATCCAGACTAAATCTCTCAATTCTGCGTTAAAACCCGAGTTTGCTCGAGCTCCTCCGATGGTCTTAATGTTAGCACAGTATAGCAATCATATAACGGTACAGCATTGAAACTCTAGGCTACGCAAACTGCCGCGACACCAGCGCGCTATGCGGAAAACATAGTCAATCAATAGTATTCACTATTCAGCAACGGAAAATGTGGTTGTAGTCGACTGTTGAGGCTACTAGAGGTGCGCGTGAAGGCTTTACAGGAAGTTTTGCTAGTGAATTTTGCGACTATATAAGATTGTTATACCCACTGTGATGACATTGGGTGCAAAAAGTTCAAACCGGTTCCTCCACGCTGGAACCGGTTTTTAAAGGTCAATTTTTGTTCAATGTATCAGCATTATGTGCGTGTTTTTTGGAAACGACTGTACGGCCGGGGAGTGAGCTGGCGTTAGTTAGTCTTACGTTAGTCTGCGTCCCAGAGCGCATCATCTACTCACGGCGCGAAGGTGTCCGTGTTCTCCCCCATCAGCATGTAGATGTCCCCCGGAGACATCAGCGTCAGCAGGAGACTCCACGCGGAGAGCGCCGCGCTGTGCAGCGTTGCCAGGTCGGCGGACACGATGGGCATCGCACCGTTGCCCTTCAGGTAGCTGCCACAGAAGACGGTCTCCAGAGCCTGCATCAGTTCCACGACGTCCGCTAGCTCTCCGCCCGACAGGAAGGTGCACAGACCCATGGCCCAGCAACACTGGAGGATCACACACAGACAAATAGATTTATTTTAGGGCAGAGATGATCAAGTCTTCAAGATGAAATGGATGCTCTTCAACTTGGCACAAATTATGAGGGGAAAAAAAACTGTTTCCACTGGAAAACCGAAAAATCCATGAAATGTCCCGCTAAGGCAAAAATGCGGGCACATGAAAAGAAGAATTTCATGATTTCTAAGCAGTGGCGTACGCAGGAATTTATTTTGGGAGGGGCTCGGAAGAACGACTCAGTGGGGGGGGGGGGGGATGACCCCACAATAGCGCTGCAGTCAATTTAAAAAAAATACATATTTTTGAAGTGGTTTTTATGTGTTATAGATAAAGGTCCGTGAAAGTGGTTTTATTTTGTAGTGAATTTCGTTTTTAAAATTTAAAATTTCGGTGTTTTTGGTTTAAACTTTAAAGCTGTATTTAAGCGGTTTTATCTATATTTACCAATTTATATGCGTGTAATATTCGTTCACGGCTCGCTTATCATTCTAGCCACAAAACAAACAAGTTTGAATGTACTTATGTTCAGACTGGTTCAAGTTACTACAAGTAAATTCATCATTTTTTCTGAACTTTATTTTATAAAAACTTCGTTTGGTTGAACTATACTGCATAAAATATTAAAAATTTCACCGTCATTTAATAATAATCCCCATTTTTAATGCATTTCGTCGTTAAAAACATTAATTTTGTGCATTTCGGTGTTATTAGGAAATGTACACCTATTTCGGTGTTTGGCGGTGATTCAATTTTAATTTTAGCATTTTCTGGTTTAGATTTGATTAATTCATGCTCATTTTATGAAATTAAATGGTAAGCAAATATTTCGGTTTTATCGTCAGTCACGAATTTCAAGGGGCTCTAGTTATAGAAGAAGGAAAGGGACTTTTGCTTGTAACAAAATAATAAAATCTGAGCCCTGGAATAGCTAGTATAGCTATGCGAGCGTCACCTACCCTGGCCCTAGCCACGGCGCTGGCCGACTTGTCGTGGGCCACCACAGACAGGATGGGAGCCAGCTCGCGACAGACTTCCTCCGCGTGGTCTCCCGCCCCGAGCTGCACGCACATCAGGGGCGCCAACTGGGCGGCCGCCGCCTGCTCCAAGCCACGCCCCTTCTTCAGACACCGCTCGATGCTGTCAGCCAAGGTCATGCGTCTGCACACAAGGACAATTGCGTAATTAATTAGGGGGTGTGTTTATGTATGAAAATATTTACAATTACCAGCAATAGATAAAAATAAATAAATACTAGGAAAACGCTTAAGTCCCGCCGCGTTGTTGGATGAGCGTAATTGGTGCATTGAGCTGCCATGTGTTATGCGAATTTTCTGTTGTTCTGTGGAAAAATCATTATTAAGTTGAAATGTTTTTAAAATTAAATTAAATTAAATAAAAAATTAACTTCATTTTTTTAAAATTTGTTTTAATTACCATATTGTCCTGAATATAAGCCTACGCTTTTTTTCATTATTTTAAGGCTCAAAAGTCCCTTACCAGCTTATTTATGCATGCCTATGCATTTGTTTTTTTATATTAACAACAAGAAAAGTTAGGGGGTCGGCTTATATTCAGGGTCAGCCTATATTCGGCACAATACGGTAATCGTAATTGTTAAAAAAATCGTGAAATTGCGATTTTATAAGAAATAATTTCTCGATTGCGCTCAAAATAACACGGATATATTAATTCATAAAATTAAGGTTCTGCGAAAAAAACATTACAATCGGATAAAGCATGAAGGTGTTATAAGTCAAAGAATTGTTTAAAAAATGAAAAAACCCGTAAAATAGTGTTTGCGTGATAATATTTTAATTCGCTCGATTTCGATTATCATAATAAAGGATTGGGAAAATCATTAAAAGGTATATGATAGATATGTATAACATTAGTCGATTTTAAAAATTAAAATCGATTGGTTTTCTGAGATTTCCATTGCCTAAAATGCCGCGCGTATCACGCCGATGTGCGGAGACCATCGTGCAATTAAGCCCCACGCGCCAGTGCCATGCCTCGCACGCGATACAGGCGAAGAAAATCGCGCCGATTGCGATTTGCGAGTATCATAGTCGACGGTTGTGGCGTGACTCTCTAGCGTCGTCTGCCCAATTATATTGAATTGTGATGTTTCCTCCGTCCCAAACCAAAGAATATTTGCCATTACTTCTGACGCTGCCTACAAGAATGAGTCAAGTGTGGCAGTTTTTATTATTCAAAGAACGACGACGAGGAGGTTGGGAGGAGATAAGGCTGTGAGCTCAATGTCGATGAGATCTCGCCACTATCTCTCGCTGCTAGATGCGCGTACTGTTGGAACACGTAAACAGTGACACCCGATGCAAGTCAAGACGTATTAAAATATGGCTGTGTAATTGAAATTCAGCCCTCAATTTATTTTAAACATTCTAATCCTTAATGATCTCTTGTATTAGTGTTACAATTTTGCGTTTTTTCTGCTTCCTAGGCTCAATTTGGAATTTGATATTATAATCGATTTGGGTCTATGATATCGATATATTTCGATATGATAATCGATTCGATGCCTCCGATTATCGATCACGATTTTCACATCGAACGGCAACCCTACCGTAAAATATTGATTTTTATGATAAATATTTTTTCAATTGCGCTCAAATTTCACAACATCTTAATTCATAAAATAAAGGTTCTGTGCAAAAATCATTAAAATCGGATAAAGCATGTAGGTGTTATAACTTATAAGTCGAAGAAATTTTTTTTAAATCGAAAAAAAAACGTAAAATTGCGATTTTTATGAGAAATAATTTCCGACTGCGCTAAAAAACGTGGCAGTTCTAAGTTCAGAGATTTTGAAGGTCTCCATAAAATTTCATCGCAATCGGAGTATCGGTTTAGCCGGAATCGTGTGGACAAACAGAAAAAAATACGAAAAAAAGAAAAAAAAACATTGCGGATTTTTTTTCTCCAGTGTAGTAGAATGGAATCTTCCCTTTGCTCGCTACGCTAATCCAATTAATCATTCGTTTGGTATGGTTGACGACTTGACGTTGACAACTTTGGTAAGTTTCATATAGGCCTAAGTCGGATTTTTTTTTTATAAAAAGGTATTTATTTAGCTTATAATAATGGTTCACAAGCGCATACAGTGTACAAAATTAAATGACCTGAACCATTGGTCTCTTAACATTTTAACATAAAAATACCTTTAAGGCTAATATTATATAATGTATATCTTATTGTAGTATAGGCCTAGATATATTGAATAAAAACATGTACATGTAATGAGGGAAAAAAATTAACAAAAAAAATCTCTTCGGAACTAGGTAAGAAGTCATCTTGGCCGAGTGAATAGCAAAATTTACTAACTGCCAAATGTGTCCCATTCCCTCTTAAGTTTCCAAAAGAGCAGGCGACTAGAGTAGGCCTACTCGTACCCACCTGTCGCTGACAAAGTCCGGAATGAATCTCTTGACGAGCGCCTTGCCGACGGCCTCCAGCGCCGACGTGCGCCCTTGAGCCGACTTCTGGTTCATCCCGTCCACCGCCTCCTTCAGTTTCTCCTCAAACAACTCGTCCTGCGTCTGCTCGTCAATCTCCTCCAGGCCGCCTGCACCGGATTAGGGAACACGGTTTAAGTATTTTTTAGACAGTTTGAGCTCGGGCCAACTTTTTTTTAAATTGTCAAATGTAGGCCTACATTTAATAATAAAATCACTTGATTGGCAAATCCACCTAATTTCACAGACATTCTGTTTCTGGATCACTTTTCCACTTCCGATTTCCCCCCCCCCCCCAAAATTTGAATTTTTGGGATGTTAAGAAAGGATGAGCTCCGTCACTATTAGAGCACATTTTAACATTTCAAACAATTGTTTCCTGAAATTGCTGACAATTACTCATTATGCCTAACTGTTTGGTTGCATATTCACGGTCAGTTAAAAACAAAAGTGAGCATTTTTTTTTAAACAAGCTCTGATGGATGGCGTAATTCTTACATCTTAACATTTCGGTGCAAACCACAACTCGCGCGTAGGCCTATCTTATTTAATTATATAAACAATGATTTACAAAGAACAAGAATTTCTAGCCCACAGTCCCTAAACTAACAATGCAGGTATGGGACTGGCCAGGCAAATTTAGCCTAAAATCAGGAATTCAAAGTTCCACTATAAAACATCTTTAACGAGATAGTCGCGCCGTTTGTAACGTAGTAGTCGCGCCCGGTCCTTTAGACCGATATTATATGGGTTAATTTTTAGGAAGTTTGAGTGGGCAATTATTTTTAAGATATTATCATATATGTGCAGCTACATGGTTATATAATCAATTGTCAATCAAATCAATAAATAAACATTCATATCATTAAACACAAAATGTTGCAACCCTACAAAAAATATAAAAATATCCATTTTGAAACACCCTGTAGTTGAATTTAAGTAAACCAGACAGTAAATTATGCCAACACTAAAATTTGGAAAATTCAACACAATTACAAAAATTCTGAATCATCGTAAGTGATGAGTATGCTATTTTTGCTCTTCCTTAGTAGATCGACAAGGCGAAAAAGACCAAGCAACGAAGGAACTCTTACTAAAGGTGAGGTCTGCAGAACACTGAACGCATATGACACTGGCTTCATCAAATCTATTTTGGAAAGGAGGCAAACTAGACGAGCCCACAGTGACGCTAACAATACAATGTTGAAAAAAAAAGTTTCTAAAAGACAACATCGATATCTCGGGTTACATAAAAATAAGAAAGACCATTATAACGGAGAATAAGGGTAGGCCTAGGCCTGTAGGCCTACTTAATTGTAAATTCACCTTAGTTCTGTATCGGATAAGGTCACAGTCCCATGAATTCGGCCCAAATGCAAATAGGAAGTTTACAATAAAATATTTAATTTTTTTAAATAATAATATTTCTCACGCAGTAGGCCTAGGCCTCTGCCTACTATTGAAAACTTGTAGGCCTCAAAGCATTATTGAGTCATCTCAATGATAAAAAAACACAATAAATGATTTGATGGAAAAATCAGCAGAATCACACACAACCATTAATTTATTATAACTACCGGTAATTGTAAATTTGTAACTAATTTAAAAAATCTATGCAACCTCTACAAGTTAAGCATATCAACATCCCATCCCTATTAGTACTGCTAGGTACGAGGCGTGCTCAACTCACCCTCCTCAATGACGGTCTGGCTCTCAGACATGAGACTGATGACGCTTGCGTTGTCGTTCAACGAATCCTCATCGGACGTGATGACCAGACCCAGCGCGTCGCTGCGGGGCTTCATCGCTGGAATCATTGGACACATTTTATAGTCCGCCCTTCATAAAGGAAACATCAAATTTGTCCGTTCAATAATAGGCCTTTAAATAAAGAAGAATCAACAGAAATTGACCAGAGAAAAACAAATAGGCCTAGGACTAATGAGATAATTTATAGGCCTAATTAGTAAGCAGCTAAATTTAATTCAAGTTTAAAAATAAAAAACCTTAGGCCTACGAGCTATTTAAATATTTCTCAATTTCATTAATCAGGAAACACTTGCGTGGTGTAGGGCCTAATTGATTTCTATTTAAATTATCTCATATAATAGGCCTAGTCATGTGTCAATAATAACATGTCTTGATGCGCACACAATTATAAGTACATAGTAGGCCTATAGGCCTAATGCTTCCTATGCTGCTGGCTAGGCCTACTAATAGGGACATTTCAATACCCTATTGATTGAAGTAGCCTCCATCTAGGTAATCCCAGATCTAGTCAGAAACTAGAAAGTGGAAAGTCCAAGTTTCCCAAGTTCCCTAGATGCTATTTATTAATCTTGATTTTGACATTGAAGTCAAAGCTGATGCCAGAAGAATAGAATAACATCTATTTTCAATAGGTCTAGGTCTACATAAGAAAAAAATTAAAATTCTAGACCTAAATTAATTAATCACAACACAACAGAAAGTAGTATTGATTTTTTATTAAACTGTTTAGGCTACTGGTTAGATTAAGCACGAGCCGAGGCTAGTGCAGTATACAGTCAAAGCCCAAATGCTGACCATTAGACTGTAATAATCTTAATAACACCTAGGTAGCCTATACAATATTATATGAATCCACTAGGCCAGGCATAATTGTTTACACTTGATAAAATGTCTAGACCTAGACCTCTAAATCTAATGACCTACCAGTACAGTTGATTAATTGGTTTGCTTTGGCTCATCTCCAGTTAGGCTATCTACTTATATAGGAATAGACTATCACTACACCAAAGATAACAGCCTATGTTGACAAGGTCGTAAGAGATTCCAAGCATCACACAGGACATTCTCCTAGTCTATGCTAACTGCTCGGCTCTTGCTAATGAATGGGAAACGATTGTGCAACAACAGCTGAAGGAACATTGGCAACACCATTAGTCACCTCACCTCACAGGCTAGGCTATTGCAACGGTGTTGAAAGAGTAGCCAATCATAGTAGTGTAGTGTCCTGCAGTAGTGAAAGCCTAACATTTAATCCAAACAGGGGTAGGCCTACTACCACCCTTTTGGATTTTCAAGGGTGCTAAAATACCTTAAGACTACATTTTTTTGGAAAGACGTAGAAAAAATGTATTTGTAAGTAGCCTACGGTTAATTTGAATCACATACAGCTGGTATGATTCTTGATTCCGGTAATTCAAAATCCAAAATGGTTGAAAAAGGCAAAAGATTTATTTAAAAAAAATCCAGGTTATTTAAAAATATGCAATAGGCCTATATATAGGCTAAGATGGTCCATTTTTAAAGCAAACCTCTAGGCCAATTTTGAAGACTGAAAACTCTTTTGTATATAGATCTCCTCTAATCCTTCAAAATCAAGGTATTAGGCTACCCAAGCTTTTAAAATGTAGAGTAAAAATAACAATAACTTATTGAGTTTTACCTGCCCATAGGGCAGGAAAGCATGCAGGGCGGCGCGCAAGGCCCTCTATACCGTAGCCTATTGCAAGTGATCACAGACAGTTACAAATTCAGTTAGGCCTAAATATTCAAATTATTATTGTACACACACCAAGAAAACATATGAGTTAGGCCTTAGGCCTACCATATGCAGATGCTGAAAGAATTTCTCTGTGTAAAAAGTATTAGGTCTACAATAATTACAAGCCTAATCATCAAAATAAATAATTGTAGGCCTAGCTTCGTGCCAATAAAAAAGTTAATTTCATAAAATTAGGTAAGTTACATGGGTGCCTGTTCAATGGTGCAATATAGGCCTATGCATATATCTCACTTATTGTGTCATTTATGGCTAGGCTACCTAGTTTACAGGGACTGGAGCAGTAGACATAGGCCCTATACCATTAGTTCTCTCTTGCTAATGAATGAGCAACGATTGCACAACAAGAGATCAATGGACACTGGGAACCAACATTAGTCACCACCCACCTCACAGTAGGTCTACAGGCTAGGTTACCTATTGCAACCATGTTGAAAGAGTAGCCAATCGTAGTACGGTGACTCAGTAGGCCAAAATACAAGTCTGTTGGATTGCACAACGCATGCACATAGAGGCACATATATTTAATTTATTGCGGTTTTATTTGAGAGGCAGGGTGTTATTAATATTTTAAATTTAAATTACCCATAGGCCTACCTAGTCTCTCCTGTTTTAACTTTTAAATAGGTAGGGGTAGAGCCTACCACATCAGTGCTGTAAGTTAAAAGTTAAAACCATTGTCAAGTTGGGGCGCGATTCAAATGCTTCCGGGAACACATTTAAGAAAATCCCACTTTCTAATTTTAAAAGGAAAACTTTGCATAAAGTCGCTCACAACACAGCGGCTGCTCTGTGCTTGTGATAATTTATATATAGGCCCTACACCTATATTGCTACTCTTTATTCCAACAACTATAGTTGGGTAAAGGGGTGTTATTATTTATAAATAAATAAATCCATATTGAGAGTCTACCCACACAGTCACATTTAACTGATTTTCAGTGGGGGACAGTAAACCATAAGCGACCAAGCCAACTATGTAGGCCCCGACGCAATCAACAAGTGAGCGATTACCTACCAACTAAAGATTGATAATATATTCTGGTGTGAAAAATGCCTATTGGCTACTTAGATTGGAGAAGGGTTGACAGGTTGGGAAAGTAAAGAGAACATAAATCGCAGCCTGAAGGGCTGGGGGCGACAAAACTTTTCACCTGCTGATGACCCCCAGCTCTTCAGGCTGCGATTTATGTTCTCTTTGCTTTCCCAACCTGTCAGCCCTTCTCCAATCATAGATTGATATATTTTTTCAATAGGAAATATAGTAATCAGTGGTATGGACAGTGCGAACACCCGCGGATCAACGCCAGAATCAACAAGGCCGATTCAGAAAAACTTTAAATTTATTATGTGCCTCGTTGCTAGTACAGCTCAAAAGTCACCGTTTAGAAATTCCTAAGACAAGAACTGATGGAACTAAGTCCAAATCAGAAGTTAAAAAACTTCTGACTTTAGTGGGAATCGAACCCTGAACCTTCTGCATTGGAATCAGGTAGGCTTACCACAAGGTCCACAAGACCCCACAGTGGTACCTAATTGTGCAATTTTTCTTCTTTCAATGTTCTGCTCAGATGGACGCAAAATAAAATACAATACACCAACGAGCCACACTAGCCTGCCTTACCGCCGGTACCTAGACCTACCATGAATTGTTGGTTTGATACGTTATTTGTCAAATGCTAAAGAGAGGCTTAATAGTAATAGCCGGTGTGTTGCAACACCTACTAAAACCTTGTTTTTGTACATTATTTGAGGGACTTGGTCACAAGATGGTGGTAGGTACTAGTACCTAGTTTATAATTAACTAAGAAATCTTAACTGACCACTAGGTAATGGTGTTTTCCATTGGCATGCACCGAGTGACCATAAAGTTCGCACTGTGATGTCATTGCACTCGCCGAGTAGGGCCTATTGCAATCTAGTTCAATCCCCAATGGAACACCACTTGTCAAAACTCGTGCAAACATGCCAACATGGCATCTAAGCATATCATGCACATGAAGGGCCCACTGCCATTGCACTGCCTACACTCCAAATTATGTACCTGTTTCCTTTTTAATTTTAATTTTAATTTTAATTTTCTAAATGAGACCTTCTAATGTGAACTAATTACAGTACAAGATTGTGATGTGAAGCGAGTGTGAAAAGGCTGTTCCATATCTGACACTGTCGCCTCTGTTTTTTTTGTTATTGTGAAGACAACCAACATGTGAAACTTTGAAAATCATTTTTAACCTAAGACAGGATCAAAGGAAAACGTGATATTACTGGTCCATAACCAATGTGATTTCTGTCTTGTTTTTAATTATTGTTTTTAACTGTTCGTTCTAAATATTACACCTACTTCCTTCTGTAAATAAGATCTGCAAATGTGAATTATCCATTACAGCAAATGGAATATGTACTTTTTTTTCATATGTTTCTGCTTGTGAAAATACTTGACAAAAATAACTATATACTGACAAGCCAATGAGGCACTTCATTATATAGCCCAGGAGTGGAAGACTTTTACCCGGACAAAATTCCGAACAAGCTGAAAATTTGCACACATGTTCAGTTGATCATTCTAAACAATAGTTGAAAAGTCCCCTAAGCTCCGCCGCGTGCGTCTTGAGATATAGTGACAAAAGGGCGTAAGTGCCAAAAATTTGTTCTTTTCAATTTCAACCATTTTTTTTTACACTTATATGTACAAATTGTTAAATATTTCTACGTCAGTAAAGTTAAAATCAATCATAAGCTTCGACCCGTGCGTGGCAAAAGGGCGTAAGTGCCAAAAATATGATATTTTCAATAATTTCAATACATTTTGACATACGTATGTGCAACTGCAAATTATTATGTATTCATACAACGGAAACGTGAAATTGTTCCCTTTTCTTCGACCAGTGTGTCTTGACACATGGTGGCATAAGGGCGTAAGTGACAAAGATATGTTATTTTCAGTCTTAACAAACGAATTGACATTCATATATATGCAAATTATTAAGTATTCATACAAGATAAAAGTAAACATCTTCCCCGAGCTTCGTTGCTGACGTCTTGATGAATGGTGGAAAAAGGGCGTAACTGACATCATAATTCTATATTCAACATAAAAAGTGCTTTTGACATTCAACTACGTTTATTGTAACACATGAATACCAAACAATGGACACTCAATGTAAAATCCATGCATGCTGACTGACTTGCTATGGCCAGCTTGTATGTAAAGAACCATTGCAAAATATTGTTGTAAGTAGCAGACTGGACATTACCAAACCTATAAAATAATATTCTCCAGCATTCTCAAGCCGCTTGCATAGACGAATTTTTAAAGGGATTCGAGCACGAACTGTGGACAACCTATCTTGGGCTTGACTATAGTATCACATCACGATAGATAGAGCATGAGCAAAGAAAGAATAAACATATTTCAATACCGATTTGATTTTTTAAATGTCCGAGTGGGAAACGAACGCTTGCATAGTGGACTGAATTGCATGTGCTGGGATGTTCACAGCTCCCGACTTGCTTTGAACGCTACAAATTATTATACATTCCCATGTTTGCCATCAAGCCTAGAGGGGATGGTTGGATAGATCTATTAAATGTGCTGGTGGACTGGCAGCATATCAAATCTAGAGCTCACAGTACGCAGTTGCATATGACGTGAGAAGTGCTAAGTTGCTCAATGAAGTAAACGGAATGTACCACAGCAAAATCTATTGTGATAAAACGTTAGAAAAACATAAGGCAACTTATATCTTAAAAACTTCTGCATATATTTCATTTACTAATTTACTTTTGGTAACTGCAGCTTAGTAATTCCTACCAGCTTGGTACAAGACGGTCTCCTGTGTCCGTCAAACACAACTGAACACACTGAGCCGCATTTATTCACAATCACATCATGAAACATGTATTTAGTATAGACTTCCTAGTATGGAAACAGGACGAGGTGGCGGCATCACTACACTACATGCAAAGTTTGACCACTATACCGGAAAATATATGTGTCGGCATGGTAGTTTAATGTATATGGGTCTGTCCATACAAATGTGTCCATTAGTAGGAAATTGTATATATTGTTATTTTGAGCTGATTTTTTTTCTACTATCTACTAAAAGTCTAAATTGCCATTATTTATATCCAACATAAAAAATCTCTCCCAGTTATTTGGCAAATTTCATTGAAAGTTGAGATTTTGAAAATTGCTATTTCTCGGAAGATTTTTTCCATTTTTCGAAGTTGATTTTAAAATGTAAGTAATGGTTTATTTTTTATACCAAAAACTTAAATTTGTCAATTAAGGTGTCTACTTTTAAGAAATCATAGTCTCAAAACCTCATGAACATATTGACATAATAACAACTACCCCTAGAACTGAGCATTGTAAGAATATGTCACAAGGGTAACAAAAACTACTCAAAGTTTCGATTATATGGCTACCAGTGGTGCTATCTAACTGGAATTTTCTACACAGCTTGCTCATGCCTAGAAGAATGATCTCTGAAAAAATTGGCATCCTGTGCTTTATGCTCTGCCTTGCAAATGGAAATGAAATGTGGTCACAAGGGGTAACGTGGGGGTAACATGCACCGTATGTCACAAGGGTAACATTTAACCAACTACTTGTAGAGTAGAGCACAATGGTGATTGCATTGAGATTAATACCTAACCTGACCAAGAAAAGTAACTCAGTGCCTTTGAGGCATCCTAAGACTGGTTCCTGTTTGACAAAACACTGCTGCATCAATAGACTGGGCCTTTGTTATGTTGAGCATTAAGCCTATATTATCATATCATCACAACATCCCTAACCCTAAAATTTCATGAGATCTTGCTAATTGCAAATTGCTCACACGGGAAGCTGCATTTATAAAACTGTCTTCAACAGAGTTCCAGTGCATTCTAAACCTATTCATCCTTCAACTGAAAGTTTAATTTTACAAGCAATTTTGTATAACACGTTACTAATTGACCTAGGCTACCCACATAGCAAAATAGGCCCTTTGTGTTATTAGTTTTTAATTACTTTTTACATTGATACTTTATAATTATATTTTAAAAACTTGGAACGGCTTTAAAGTGATTTTTACTTTCTGACGTCCTATAATATCCATAGTCACAAGGGTAACAGTCACAAGGGTAACACACTTCTTTTATAATTAAAGCAGTTTTTATCATCAATTTTCAACATATTCAAAATCTAATTACTGATACTCTTTAACAGAAAGATAATAAATCTAATCATTAAAAAATCATAAATAAAACGTGAATACTTGAGGAGAAAAATGTGGTGCAAAGTATGGTACAGATTTTAGCCTGGTTTCCTTGTCACAAGGGGTAACGCAGCTTTTTATTATACAAATTTATAAAATGTTGATTATTAAGGGCCAATAAATTATGATTTCTTAAAGCACACATCATGCACTTTGTGCTAACAAAAAGAATTACCACTGATTTTTATGTTTTGATAGTAAAACGCTGTGTATTAATGTTGATTGTGCTTCCAAATGTCACAAGGGTAACGATGGACGGACCCATATGGGAGATTGAACCCGCAACTCTGTGACAATAATATGTGATTTTGTCGTAGTTTAACAAAAGAAGACTTCGTCGAGCAGTGAAAGTCGTCTTTGTGCCAAAAGCGTCCTTCAGATCACCATTATCCAAATAATGCTATTAAATAGTGTTGATGTTGCGGATAAACTTCAATGTGAGTGATGCGCAGTAATGCTTTTTGTCAATGAAGAAAGGGACATGTACTCTATCTTTACGCTTCACTATCGGTTTCATAGTATTACTTTTTAAGTACGACCAGGGTAACTGGACACCAAATTAATGTCAGTTAAGTGCCATGTTTGGGATTTATCTTGAGGATGATGACCTTTAAGTCTTCAATATGTTGCCGGCTGATAATCTGGCAAACGTACAAGTAAATATTTTAAATCATATGACTGAATTATATAGTTTTGTGGGCTTACGCCATTTTGCCACTAGGCTATTACATCAAGAGTCACAGCTCATGTTCTGTAGTGATGTGACACTACAGACAGCCAAGCCCAAGCTAGGTTGTCCACAGCTCCTGCTCGAATCCCTTTTAAAATCCGTTTTATTATTTTTAACATGAGATGAGTTTTTCAAGCCTTGAATATGTTAAAACTTTCCAGCTCAAAACACACCAGATCTTTGCCAAACTATGTATATGCATGCCGTTTGAGAATGTCGGGGTAAATATTTTATAAATTTGGTTATGTCCAATCTGCTACTTACAACGATTTTGTAATGGTTCTTTACATACAAGCTGGCTATAGCAAGTCAGTCAGCATGCATGTATTATATACATTGAGTGTCCATTGTATGGTATTCATATGTTACAATAAACGTAGTTGAATGTCAAAAGCTCTTTTTATATTAAATACTGAATTATGATGTCAATTACGCCCTTTTGCCACCATTTATCAAGACGTCAGCAACGAAGCTCGGGGAAGATGTTTACTTTTGTCTAGTACGAATACTAAATAATTTGCATATGAATATCAATAAGTTTGTTGAAACTAAAAATAACATATCTTTGTCACTTACGCCCTTATGCTACCATGTGTCAAGACACACTGGTCGAAGAAAAGGGAACAATTTCACGTTTCCGTTGTATGAATACATAATAATTTGCAGTTGCACATACGTATGTCAAAATGTATTGAAATTATTGAAAATATCATATTTTTTGGCACTTTCGCCCTTTTGCCACGCATGGGTCGAAGCTTATGACTGATTTTAACTTTACTTTCGTAGAAATATTTAATAATTTGTACATATTAGTTTTAAAAAATGGTTGAAATTGAAAATAACAATTTTTGGCACTTACGCCCTTTTGTCTCTATAGGGGAGAGGGGGGGACATTGGTACAGGGGGCACATTGGTACAGTTTGAATTTTGCCACCCATGTTTAATTTTCAGCAGTGTATTATGAGTGATCTAGATGGCAGTGAGGAACTCTACCAGCTCTGAAAATCTGAGCCATTTCCATTGATAAATGGCTAAGTTATGATATAAATTGTATTTAGTGATGTGGAAAGTAAATAGTTGTGATAAACTTTGTAATGGTTGATTATAATGTTATTGTAGGTAATTCAAGCTATTTTTTTTTATGTGATGACCGCAATTTATCTGATTAAATTGTAAGCACATTGCTATGACTGTACACCTAACCTCAAATTTTTTGAATTTATTTTCTAAAACAATACCAGATGGGGCACATTGGTACACAGCCTTGGGGGCACATTGGTACATTACAGGCCCTATGCACCAGCTAGTGTTAATAAAAAAATCTATCTGTAGACCTAATGTTGCAGTCTATCTTAGGCCTAGATTAGTATTTAGTATATATACATAGTAAAATAGCATTCTAGTGTAGTATATAAGCTGTCTGTCTATTGTAGGCAAACCTCGATCTAGATATTTCCCCACAATAATGTAGTTTAACGTTAAGCTAATTTTGAAGCACACACCTAATACTAGGGTCTATGTGGACAAGTTTATTAGCTCATGTATGTAAACCACTATTGACATACATAAAATAAACACCCTATGTAAACCTAAACTTGTAAATACTGACCAGTAAACATGTGTGTACCAATGTGCCCCATACTAGTACCAATGTGCCCCGCCTATGGGGTACATTGGTACATTTGTAATAATTTTCTATATGTGGATTATTTATTAGTAGTGGTCACAAATGTGAAAGATGTAGTACACATATCATAGATTAAGGGTTGTATTTTACTATGACAAAGGTCTCATTCCCAAATTTGCACATGTATATGTAAAAAAATTGAAACGTTCTGAACTGTACCAATGTCCCCCCCTCACCCCTATCTCAAGACGCACGCGGCGGAGCTTAGGGGACTTTTCAACTATTGTTTAGAATGATCAACTGAACATGTGTGCAAATTTTCAGCTTGTTCGGAATTTTGTCCGGGTACACCATACAAAATTTTCTTCCACTCCTGGGCTAATAATATTCTATTTTAATCTAACTTGGGCCTAGAATAGAAAATATATTACCAAATGGTGTATACTGTGACATGCTAGATGATATATTACCAAATGGTGTATACTGTGAGATGCTAGATGATATAGTACATATTATGTACTATATCATCTAGGTAGCATGATTCAATTGTACGCAATAAAGAAATGAAATGAAAAAATGAAAATGTCCTCGGACCCAGTGCGGCTCAGAGTTCACACTCAAATTCCTAAAGGATGACGATTCTGAGGTTAGTAAACATTCAGTGTGCACGAGCGTGGCCAATCGAAAACGCTATAAATGTTGTCCCCATTGTTGCCGTAAACCTCTAGGGGCGTAGACTACTCGGGCTTTAGCTGGGCCTAGGTCCTTTTCTTAATAGATGTATTTTAATTTCCAGTTTCTGGTTAGCCCAAGAACTGTTTGATCAAGATAAAGGTCTAATCAATTATTGATAAGCCTTGGACCCACCGCTTAGACTAGGCTCGTCCCTACTCTATTGGAATATGTCGCCCTAGATCAGACTAGGTAGCCTAGGCCCTAGAACCTTCTAGAATCGTCTCTTGGTCTAGGGTAGGGCTAGACCTAGGCCAAGACTTGGTTGGTCTACACAGTATCTCAGCAGTGTGTGATGTGGAAATTGAATGAAAAGTCTGCATGGAATTCACTGAAGGCCCAGCAAATCAAAGGATAAGAGTAAGACCTAGGGTTGGAAACTACCCTAGGCCTAGGCCTTGCCCTAGCCCCACATAAATTTGACTGAGTTCTAGGCCTAGCTAGCTAGTAGGCTATGCTTAGGTACTAGTGAATCTAGCTAGGCCTAGGCCCTACAAGACAAACAATTATTCAAGTAAATTTTGACTGGGAGCAAATTCCTGTAGGCCTAGGCCTAGGCCGGCCTAGGCCTAGCCCCTAGGCCTAGGCCTTGAGCAAATGTAGGTTAATTGCTCAATAACAAGGCCTAGGCCTAGTGTAAGGCCGTGCATTCAACTTTGACTGTTGTTTTCGATCCATATGTTATATTTTTACTCTACACGTCACTTGTTACGTATAGGCCCTAGGCACAGCCAGGCGCTGATACATTTGTGAATCTCATGGCCATGTCCTTGCAGCATGGCAAAACTTACCTGCTTTTCCTTTCCGTTTTCCTTTTGGCATCGTCGTAATTGAAATCCTATCGGGCCTAAAATAACACGTAATCAAGACGGCAAACAATTAAACGTATTATTACAACTTCGTATAGTAAATTTGTTCCATGTAATAGATAATTTTCCGCTAAATCTTATCAACATGATGGACTTCAGTACATGCGAGGACAAGCGATGCCCCTGCAATGGTGGGAAGTGGGTTGGAACGGAAAAATAGGTTGCCAGCATAGCCAACTGCTAAAATCAATAACTAAAAAGATCTCCACCAATTTTTAACACCTTTGATCTCACACGGCAGCTTAGGACTGCGCTTTTTTCTCGAAGTAAAGTCGAAATAATAATTACGGACTATTGAACATCAAACACATTTTCTCATTTAAGTTAGCAAATAGGAAATGGAATAACTTTTTTAACGTTGGTGCATCTACAGTGCTGGCAACGACCATTCGACCAATGGCGTGCGTTCGCGCGGAAACCACATCGAAACGAATTTATCAGGCGACTACCTTTTTTATCAAATAAATTATATTACTTAGCTCTTCTTCATCAACTGAGAGTTTTGATGGTTCTGTGCACCTATTGTCGGTGTTAAGCCCGGTTATCATTTCAAGTCAATGAGAAGGTAGCTGCGCAAGCAAACGCAATAGTCCTAGCCCCTAGGCCTCTGCTCAGATTGGTCTAGAACCTATTCCCTTGCCTGCATGAAAACAGATTATAAATAAAGATGAAATGAACTCCTGGGGGTCAGAGCTACAAATTATATTGTATTTAAATGTTGAATCGATTCTCAAGATATCTTTCAAGTAGCAGTAGGCACTAAGTCCTCACTCACAGATGAACGCAAATCAATTGGCGGAGAGACTTCTCTCCTTTGCTCCCTCTTTTCTCTCCCCCATGGGTTCTCTCCACCTCTACCACGGGCCTTGTAGTGCTCGAGAATCCACTTTCGGGAATTATAAACAATTCCGAGGAAAACGGACGGAAAACTGTGATGACAATCATTTTTAGTTATTACTGTAAATTTCTTACTTTAGGCCTACCTTGATTGGGGCGAGTCACCGCCCAGCCCCCACCAGGGATCCGCCCTTGGACCCAGATAACACAGACTGGAAGCCCATGCTTAGGAGTACATTAAAACATTACATGTCGACCGTGTTGCGCACATCATGACGTATATCAAATATTTGCTAAACTGCAGTTAATTGTTGTGTCTGCATCTATGTAATTAGATTTATTTAGTTGTCCTCCTTTGTAAATCAGTTTTATAACTGAATAGGATAGACATTAAATTTTTAAAAAAAGTTAATAAATTGGTTAACTTTGATTTATTTGTGGATTTGATAAGTTGTGAAACATATTTACCACAATAAACTAAACTTAAAAACACTTTTTGTAACTTTCACACTGTTAACCCGCGGTTTACCTGAACCTCGAAGTGACTATCATAGGTCTAGTAATTCATCCATGGTTTAGCCTTGTACGTGAGTACGTGACACTAATGTTTTTTGTACTTTTAACACATTTTCGGAAGCACCGTTGTGAAATGTCAATGTGTCGTCCAGTGATGCTAAGATGGAATCGTACACATTTGGCAGTTAACAAATATCTGTTTGCTCAGCCAAGATGCATCCAACTTATATCCAACTTTGCAAAGTGGTCAATAAAGCATATTTGGACAGCCCTACGGTCATAGATTTTCAAAATTTGGTCTTAATCAGCCAGAAAAAAATCACGAATGTAGTCAATTTTAGTTTAACCAAAAATCAAAATATTCATGAAAACTTTTACAAATTTTTTTAAATCAAAATTTGGAAATGTGTTACTGCAGAGCCCTATATTTCCACATTTGTGACATTCATTCAAAATTCCAAACACCTGTGGTGTCAGTCGGAGGAGCGAACAGCAATTTGCTTAAAACGAATGGCCTATACTCTCTTATTTGCATTTTCGACAGTGTTACAGAATTGTTCATAATTATCCCCGTTTCAATACCCGCAACAGCAGCCCGGTTGCGCCCGTTCCAATCGACCGTTGGTTCTCCCCAAGAAATCTTGCTAACCTTTTCTCGTATTTCCACGTATGATCATTCCTACCTAAATAATTAACCCTAGCCATATTTACTTGGAGCTTCCCCCATCCCTCTCATATTTACTTGGAGCTTCCCCCCACATCTTTGTACCTATGTATGTATGTACCCACGCATACAAAAAACTTGTAAAAATACAGCCAAATCTTACTCATAAGTAATGCAATCTAAAAAAAAGGGCCAAGCTCATCTGCTTTTAGTTATTCGGGAAACGTTTCAGTAGGTGGAATCGTTAATATTTAATACGTTTCAGAAATGAAAAAATCCATCTCGACTGGGGTCTTCCACATTCCAGGTAAGCGCCATAGCCAACTAGACCATACCGCTCGTACCTGCATTAGGTAATGAATGACATTATATAAGTAATGTTTTGGTGGTCAGTTCAAAAGCACCAGTTTTCCATTGCAGTGCTATTCCATCTATTCAGATCCATAATGCAACAGGGTACAATTAAGAAGTTGAAAGGTTATCGTCTCGGTGGTCTAGTTGGCTAAGAAGTCTCATGGAATGTGGGAGACCCAGGTTCAAACCCCGGTCGGGATAGATTTTTAATTTCTGAATTAGATTGAATAGTAATTGATATTGATATTACAACACTGACTGGCCACACTTTTTATATATTAACATAAGCCCATTCTATTGTCAGCCATTCGGCTCGAGAGTGCCAGTACACTGCAGTGTCAGATGATACTGCAAAAAGACACATAAGTTTACAATCACCATATTGTCCTTCTCGTTGAAAGCAGTATGAAGAATGTTCTCGTCAAGAAAGTCACTCGATTTGTTGTACTTGTGTATACAATTTTTCAATTCAAAATAATACCATATCAGTATCTGGTAAAATTTAAGTTACTTTTACATTTTTAGGAGAGGGTTTAAGTACCCCCACCAAAACCCTCCCCCGCCCCAGATGCATTGCCATCAAGTCAAGTACCGGTACTTACAAGAGGCTATTTTATTATGTTAGTCTGTTAAAAGAATTATTGATGTCTGAAATTTCATAAATGAAGGATGCTAGACAAAACAGCAAAACATGTGGGATTAGAACCCATGTCCCACTCAGTCCTGAATTGTGCCTAAACCGCCAGAGCTACCGTGGATAGCTAGAGTGAACAAACAAGAAAAAATAATTTATGTTCTACCTGTAACAAAATCTTCTGTCCCAACATCACACACAGATAGTTGTATTTTCTAGCACGTTTCTTGCATTGCGTAAGGAAGAATATTACTGTGGCAGAATGATATTCACTATTCAGGGTTTATTCATTTTTAAGGGAAACAATAAAAAGGCTGACAAACTAAAATTGACATGATTTTTTAAATTGCTGCTATGATGGGACACACTAACAGACTATAAAAAAATAAAACAGCTGAATAACCACCAGCCTAATTGGGCTTTGCACTGCCACTTTCTCCCACTCTTGATTTTGATTGGATATTGCTTAACATCTCATATTAATGCACTTTGGCTATTCGAGACGATGAGTAGTGATAGAAGAGGAAGAAGTATGAACAGAAGGGAGGAGGGGAAACCCGGTACCGGCATGTAGCCTACTCCTTTTGAAAAGTACCAAGGGGACCAACGGCTTAACGTCCCATCGGAAAGGACTGTGTAACCTCGACAGTCGTATTCGCGTTTAAAAGCAAAGTGGCTGACATCTGGCGGTCAAGTGGAGAACTGCTCCAAGGCAGATACCGGGCGGCTGCATGGCGGCATTCAATGTTAAACCAATGCAATATTGTAGCGTCACGGTCAACTCCAGAAAGAATTTACTCGATCATGTTTATGATTTAGCTAGCAAGAAAGGTCATTCAATTAGTAATACACATTTTTGTAATGCGTAATGAAACAAAAAGTCTGAATGTGTATATTATTCCGTGCAATACTGAGGGTTAGATGGGAGTTCTATATTCCTATTCCTTGAGACACATTTTGCACAACTTTCATCAGTTTCATGGATACCACCAACCCATAATGGTAATTAATTTATTACAATGATGTGCTGTAGGCGGTATAGGGCCAAATCAGGCTAAGAGCTATTTACCGTCTTTGGGTTCAACATTCTAAACCCAAAGATACTGTAAACCATAGTATATATTATGCAAGTCTCATTAATGGAAGGCCTATAAATTGATAATTGGTATAGATATAATATGGAATTTTTAAAATTATTATTTATTTTTAATAATATATGTCCATAATTATAGTTTTTAAATTTGTGCAGCGCATTGAATGTAAACTATCCTACCTTGATTTTTTATTCTTATATGCCAAGAGATTTGTTCCAACTGCTGCCGTGAACAGCAAATAATTATGCATAGACTTAATTATTTATGGGCTCATATTATTCATTATCTCAACCAAAACAATTCTAGGACTTAACTAGGCGTAATATAATTAGTTAACTATGCGTATTAATAATAGTAGACCTATATATAAAGTTTAGTGAAGGCCGGTGCCATCCACATAACTTATAACTTTAAATTTTTAGCCGCATTTGGGGGGGGGGGGGGGGGGGCTTTTTAAAATAATGGAGACAATGTTTTAAGAGGATTCATTGGCGTGACGAAACACAGATTTAATAACAAATCGAGTTTGATAATTTATTCGCGAGGAACCCGCAAAAAATTACTTCCGGGGGGGAGGGGGAGAATAAATAATCTGTGATATAATATTATATTACATATCATATAGGCCTAAGTAAAGGCCAATAATCATAAGAAATTCGCGGTATTGCCATCAAGTTAAAATTACTGAAAATACACGTCACCAAATTACGAGATAAAATTCCTTATTTTGCTAGTTATTTTGCAGCTGAGGGTTACAAAATATAGTGACTGTCCTACCCCATCGTACCCAACTACTGGAAAAGTGGGAATACTTCTATAACTGCCGCTTACAATGAAATATTATGCTTTAAAGCTTGAAAAACACACTTGCTCCCTATGCAGCCCGTGTTTTTATCTGCCTTCGGACGGCCATGTTGGCATACGACCGTGCTGCTACCTGGTTAGGTTTTAACCGCGAATAGGTTCCTCCACTAACCCGGACTGCCGAGCAGACGTTGAGGAGAACGAAGCCGTTACACTAGCTCTCAAACCATCCATCTGCTCTAACCAGCGATATATGCCAGTTTCAGGGCAGAGCTTTCACCCACTCGCCCACTGACCACGCCTGGGGTTGCTTAACTTCGGTGTTCGAGTGGGAACCGGTTAAACTACCACGGCTAAACCGCTGGCTCCGGGGGTTAAATGGTAACCTTTGTATTGAAATTGAACTGAGACGAGGGAATTATTTCATACTTAAAACATTGAAAACCGTACGTACCCTCATGCAGCGGGTGGATAACGGGTACTCGTTGACATCTCTACTCATAATTTCCAGTCTCTCCACTAATAGTATTTTCCAATTCTTTTAGGTCTTCCCACTGCATCACGCTTCACAGATGTGCCACGATTCAACGTCTCCTTCCACCAATCTTTCTCCAAAAGTTCCTCTGTCCTTCCAACTAATTCCTCATTATGCAATGTAAGTGTGATTTCAGTGCCAGGATGCTGTATGGAAAGGGCCTTTCCTCGATATGTCGGTCAATCATATCACTTTTCCTAGGTAATGTTCATCACCGTTCATGCATACCTCATACTGTCTCCTGTTAGAGCAAGTGCATACAAAATTAAATTAATAAATAAGATAGTCTAAATTATAATATCAAATAATTAATTTGAAATAAGAAGTCAATTGTCCACTTCACAAATAAATGAGCGTGAGTCCGCGTGACTCACATTGAAAGGCGATGCCAGAATCACCAAGGCTAATTCAGAACAATTTAAAGTCCAAAGTCTCGGTGCTTCATGTTTTGCGTTCATTTAGTACGCAATAATAGGAATTGACTGATATTGAATTTCCAGTTGTAATAAAGTTGCATACCACTGCACAAGCCTTACCAACTGTGTAATTGTTGCTAGCATCCTAGGACTTTTTTGGATACAACATTGATTGATGTTTAGTGGATATTTGTTATTTTTAAACTTGATATTTCTTATTACCTTATTCCAACATGACCGTGAAATTTGACCAGGCGCTTGGGAACGTTTTGAAAGTTTGGGGGGCAAATTTATTAGCAGATTTTGTGGGCAGAAGCTGGGGTCCTCAGACTCGGGCTCTGTAAACGATGTTTTACAGCAACTATTTGCGATCTAAAAACTAAAAAAAAAATTAAAGGGAAGTGGCCCATTTTAGTAAATTTCAGATTAATTTTGTATGTAATGATGAAGCATGCAGGCAAACATATTTGTTTTACCAAGGTGACTGTTGAATTGTTTCATATTTACTAGGAAACGCTCAGTTGGACGCGTTGATAAGCGAGCACGTGCTATAGCTAGACCCACATTGCACATTTTTTTAAATTTTAAAATTTGCGACGTTTGCTGTCCACAGGGCCATGTTTCCAATATTATTTATTATTGCCAAGGTATTTGGGTAAACCCGTGTGTAAACCTTTACTTTGTGGATAAAATCCACCGCCATCTAGAGGACCTTGACTCCTTGGGAAAACTATTTAAACTCTTTGTTGACAAATAATAGACTGCTTCCTCGAAAGTATTTTGATTACTTCTAGGTGGCAGTGCATTAGAAACTTCGCGCGTCTTTTCGTTGCCATGGCAACGTTACTTTTGTTATAATGTAATTTCCATCTACACTCTTATCTGATCAAAATAAAATTAACATATTCGTGACCGGACGGACATTCTAAATGATTTGGCTATCTCAGATTTTGTCGCCGTTTAGTTTTTTAAAAAAACTTTCGATTAACTTTAATGTAACTTTTTAACTTTTTGAACGATTTTGCCACAAAACTAATGGCATTCAATCGAGAACGAAGCTTGCGGATGGTAAAAATTTCAACTCAATCCGAGCCTCCGTTCGAACGTTATGGCGAGACATACAAACAAAAAAACAAAAAAACAAAAAACAAAACCAAAAAAACAAAAAACAAGTGACTAATTTTTCCGGCAGAGTCAAATGGAAACGCTCGCTTCGCTCGCTTAACTACAGAAATTCTGGGGAAAATATTACTCACATTAGTTTTGCCAGTGTTGGGTAAGAAGAAGAACTAAGTTGGAACTAACTAACTACTGGTTGTTCCTATTTTCCAGACAGGAAAGGAATGCCATAGTTCCAATTTTCCAGGAACTGTTACTTATTTTCATAAGTTCCTTTTGTCTAACTTGACTGTACAACTTTAAGGGATGAAAGAGATGAGATGAGAGATGAAAGGATTGTAAAACACTCGGTTTCCTGGATCTAAAATTTGCCTCTATTGTTCCATTTAATTCTTGTCAACCTCCCATCCCTATTCCTACACTCAGTGGTCAACCCCCATCCCCCGTGGGGTTCTCAACATCATTAGTCGCATTGCCAGCTAAACTTCATTCTTTTCAATACAATCATCCTTGAGTTTTGAATGATCTTTTGGGTTGTTGCATCATGCCGATGATGAGGCACTGCTCCACGTTTCGCAACCAACCTGGGTGGTGAACACGACACAACACAAACACCCTAAGATCGTTCAAAATTGATTCACAGGTCGTGAAAGCCTACAAAGTACAAACCCATCCATATATTTATTTTATTCCTCCAAATCTCAACCATATTTTATGCATTCTTTGCAAATACTTAGTTTTAAGTAGAAATTCGGATACTAATCATTGACCCTCTTGAGAAGATCTAAAGAAAAATGGTTATTGAAAAAAGGAACTTTTTAGAAACTTAGTTACATTTGGAAATAAACTTAGGAATGCCCTAGTTCCTTTTATTTTAGAGGAACTTGGAACTGGAAGAAGTAGGTCCATTTTTAAAGGAACTTACCCAGCACTGAGTTTTGCACCCCCCGGGCCAAACTTGGTGGGAGGGGAAGGGGCAATCCCCATTACATGAAGTGTCTTACCACTAGGACAATACACAATAATTAGCAATATACAAAAAACATAGTTAGGTAATAATAATATACTCAATTACCTCATTAAAAAAACTCAAAACATTTAAAATAGATGACACACACAGATGTAATACAAAAATGATGTTGATCGAAGCTTTGTTCGCCTGTCCACCACTAGTGCTACACTGTTTTACACGTGCACTGAGCAGTGTACGGCGGAAGTACTTCTTTTTAAAGGAAACAGTATGTCAGTGTAGCACGAGTGTTGCCCACAAAAAAACACACTTTACACTTTTAGTGTAGTTTCCTCCTACACGACCAAAATAGCCAGTGTAATCTAGTGTAGCACTGGCAGCACTAGTGCTACACTGAAGGTACAGAAAAACGACCACATACTAACTACACTGACTTACACTGACACAAAAAAACAGCCATTCGTCTACACTGACTTACACTAGTGTAAAGTGTTGGACAGGCGAACAAAGCTCGAGTGTGCCTGGAGCATGAGTGTAATGTATGTGTATGAGTGAGTGGTATAAGTGTTAACTGATATGTTCTCAACTGTTCATTAAAGTTATTTGAACTTTTAAAGCTGAATTTCAGCATATTTGTCTATCCATTCCATACCCATAATCCCACAAATTAGAATAGTGCAACCTACATTTGATTTGCATGTAAACCAGGTTTTCGATTTTAAACCAGCATTAGGGAATTTTTATTTAACGCCAGTACCTATGGGGCATATATAACCCCATAACTGAAATAGACCTACTTGTATTTTGGAGTTGTGATGAAATATGGTTCAAATATTTTACTTTATTGGAATGTACTTAAAAATTGGTATTTTATTGAAACTTTACACAATTCACATGAAAATTATGTTGTAAACCCTAGGTCCTCATATTAAATTTCCTTAGTACGATAAATGTTTTGAAATATTTTTAAATTTAAATTTTCTGACATATCTTGTACCATTATAGAGGTAAAATCATTTTTTTTTTTTTTTTACTTCACCGAACCGACTTCAATATTTTTTCTGATAAAACTAAGAACCCCGACTCACATGAAGTTGTAAAAAAAAATATCAAAGTTAGAATAACTTGAGAATACATAAAAGGAGAGGGCGGTCAGGTTGCATGTTATGCAATGCATTGCAATGCAGGATTACGACATCTCAAAACCGAGGTGCAACCTACAATCGAGTACCTAAATTTGGTAACTAAATTGGACACGTACCAACGTACAAAGAAGTAAAACACAAATAGGATGGATATTTGAGAAATGGTTAAACATGGTCAGAAGCTGAACAACAAAATATACTTTTATT
The DNA here is from genome assembly GCA_024449915.1 of Sweltsa coloradensis. NCBI lineage: Eukaryota > Metazoa > Arthropoda > Insecta > Plecoptera > Chloroperlidae > Sweltsa > Sweltsa coloradensis. The sequence continues at coordinate 19,058 of JAMZAV010002374.1, read as the reverse complement.
GGCATAACAGGGAATAATATAACTCCAAAACCTTCATTGAATACATTGAAATCTGTTAACATAAGTAACAAATTAATCCAATGCATTTGTTACTTTAAAAATCAAAATACACATGTGCCAACGTAAAATATTGAATAAAATATTGAATAAACATTAATACATATTAGTACTTTGGTCCCATGCTTTTATCAACACAAAATCTCTTGCAAAATGAACATCTCCAAAACGACTTGAACTTGTGTGCGCGTAAGTAAGTGCGTACGTCCCATTTCATTGGCAGAGTCAGGCGACGAGGTCATATTGAATCCTCGGCTTACTGGCGAGACGTGCTCATCAGCGCCGCCGACAAGAACGGAGCGTATACTGTCTACAAAACACCTGAAACAAAGGATAAACTGGGCCCGAAGGTGCATACCTCACGTAATGGCGCGGGCCACAGTTAACAGAATTAGGAAGTTTGTTTATAAATATGCACACAAAACCATTCTTTAACATTGATATAGTTTGTTACAGTCCAAGTCAAAGCTACGTACTACACCAGGATTAGTGATGTGGGTTTTCCGGAAACATTTAATTTAACACACTTTCTATGATGTCTTCTTTACTATATATATCATTAATACAAAGAATGCAATTTATTCATTTCATGCATTTGACTGCAGCTAAGCCTAAAAGAATGACAAACTATGTAGGGCCAAACTCTTGTAGTACATAATACTATCGAGCAGTGACAATGGTGACAACAGCTGACGCTTGTAAATTGAAGTTTTTCAGCACAACCAGTCAACCAGCACAATGTTAGTATCTTAGAACACATAAGTTTTAGTTGTTATTCACAAATAATGATTAACAAAACATAATTAGGGTATGTTAATATTTAAGAAGATGGAAATGTTCTAGAAAAATTGGTCGAAAAATTTCCTACCCACATCCCTAACCAAGACTCTAAATTAAGTTCCTTAGCTTAACAGTAATAATACAATTTGATCCAAAAAACCATACAAAAACTACCACTCACATGAACCCGTTGATAACCTACAGCGTAAATATTTATTATGTACACTGTACTGTATCTAGGCCCATTTATATTTATTTGTCTGTTTTTTCCCCCATTAGACATCTGACAAAACCAATATTTGTATTGTGTACAAATCAATTGGTGAATAAATTATCTTATCTTATTTGTTACATGGTTTTGAAATCTCAGTGAGAAAAGGTCTTAAATTTTCAATTTTGCATTGTGTACTGATGCAGGTAGGCCTACTTGTGGTAAAACTAAAATACAATTTTGTTTCAAATGCAGTGAATTAATATTATAGTACAGAAGTATTAAAAGCCTAATGAAAATAAAATAATCTTGAACAGTTGAGCATTTCACCACAATATTTGTCAAAATTTGACTGAACCTTGCAGTTGCAGGTTACATATTTGTGGTAAATATTAGGGATGCACAACAATAAAATAAAAATAATTGATGATCGAAAAGGTAACTGTTAATATCACCCAATTATGTATGCATAAAATATTATGCACAATTAACCAACGGAATGGTAATCAAGATAAGATATATTAAAAAAGTCAACACCAATTTTTTTCAAACAAAAATAGTGCCAGATCTTTTACCCTCTGTGATTATGAATTGTTAAAGAGGGAAATCGGACACATTTGGCAGTTGGCACATAGCTATTCACTCGGTCAGTAAGAATCAGACAGTTCTGAAACTTTACATAGTTGTCAATATAGCATACATGGACAGCCCTACAGTACATAGTAGATTTTCAATATTTTACGTTCATCATCAGCGAAGATCAATCCATGATTGTGGTCAATCTTGGACTTTTTAAGAAAATCCAAAAACCTGGAACAAAAAAAAAAAAAATTAAAAACAATTTCTTGAAAAGTGTTAGGCTACTGTGGAGCCTTAATGTTTCCGCTTCTTGACAACTACCCAAAATTGTGATCAACTATGGTGTCAGTCGGTCGAGCAAATCGGAATTTGCTTAAATTGTTAATTTATTGTCATTTACACAATAACAAAAATACAATAGTGGTGGAATGATGTTCTTCTCTGTTGTACATCAGTTTTGTAACTGAATTGAATAATGTTAAATTAATTAAATTATTTAAAAATTTAAAAAACAGCATTCTGCATTGAAGTTAGAAATGTATGATATTACTATGAAGTGCAAAACGTGCAATTCGGAAACACTATGTTATTGGTTTGCGTATCCATTATCGCATGATAATGTTGATTATCGTGTGCATCCCTAGTAAAATAAATAAAATTATTGTTTTACACCAAAGTGTCAAATTGGTTGTGTGAATTATTCATAATTCTGATATTAGCATTAGTACCTTCATTTTTTCATTTAAAAGCATGCCTCTGAATAAGCAACGCATAGAAACATATCAATTGATTCTCCATTCATAACATGACATTATCATGTATGATTATGAATGGTAATGAAGGTAATAAAACTTTACTTCCAATGTTCTTAAAGAAACCACATCCAAATTAATGACCATCTGACACAAAACGAGATAGAGATACGTACCTAGAGAGCCAATGAGCAAATGCTAGTAGTTACAAGTTATATAATAAAATAGGTAACTATAGTACAGTACAGTATACAAACTTTTACAATGTCAAGAATGCCTGCATCCAATGACATTCAATTAATATGCTAGATTCTCAGTATGGCCGTGGGGAGCGTGTCAATTAGAAGCCATCATGAAAGGGAAAAACGGCAGTCTAAAGTACTGAAAATCAGTTATATGACTGAGTGGGTAGACTCTAAATACGAATTTATTTTTTTATTTCGTTTACATATATTTGTACATATTAACATACAGATGGCGGTACTCGCCCATCCGCTTAACAACAAACACAACTCCACAGCCACTTAAATTGTCAAATTAGCCAACTAGTTGAAGTATCCCGCTTAACAACAAACACAACTCCACAGCCACTTAAATTGTCAGATTAGCCAACTAGTTGAAGTATCTATGTGGCATTTCCCCTTTCATGATTGCTTGTAATCGGCCCGCTAGCACTCGGAGTGAAGGATAGGAGACTTGAGCGTCTAGCGTATGTGTGTCATTGCCTGCATCTAACTCTTCATGTTTCTGGTCAACGACAAGAGACCAACAAAAATAACTATGGCCTAACGATAGATATACCAACACCACAAAAGCCCTGGCTACGCATGCACATCGAGTGGTAGAGAAAGGTAGAGGTGCCAGGCGGCGAGGTCATATCGATCGCGCGGCCGTATGAAGGAGACGTGTCCCGCATGGCTGCCAACGAATACGCTGCCCAAACTTAGGTCAGAACGTCCCTAAAACAAAGAATTAATTATCCAGAGATACTGTATTTACCCGATTGCAAGCCATGTCCATAAATAAATAAATATATACATTTTTATTTAGAGTACCCACTCAGTCATATAACTGATTTCAGTGGGGGACAGTAAACCAAAGCGACAAAAACAACGAGGCACAACTTTAAAATTTATTATGTGCCTCGTTGCTAGGACGGATCCGAAGTCGCCGTTTACAAATTCCTAAGACAAGAATAGATGGACTTAACTCCATATCAGAAGTAAAAAAAATTCTAACTTGACCAAGGATCGAACCCTGGACCTTCTGCATTGAAAGCAGAGACGCTAACCACAATGCCAACGAGCAAACAACTCGATGTAAGTCCAAAACTTTTATTATTATAGTATTAATGTATGTATGTAGGATTAGTTTATTGATTATTGATATTACACACTCTCTCTCTTTGGAGAAGTTAATATCAGTGCAATATACTTTTTAAAAGGAAAAATAATGTATTATTATGGCATACTTTTGCAGTCCAGAGAAATACTGTACTTGGAATCAATGGCAAACTTATCGGGTATTTACATGGTGGCTTGAATTCAAGTAAATACAGTATATGAAGGCATGGGCCACAATGGTGTTGGCAGATACTATTCTATAGTAGTACCAGTTCACAGTTAACCCTCTTTAATTTAAATTAATGTATAACACAAACAAAAAATAGTCTGCGGACGGGTAATTGTAGTATATTAGTGCAGTTACGAGCCTTGGTGAGGATATAGCACCTGCGTGCGTCGACTGGCATTAGTGCAGGCCAGGGCTGAGGCCTGGAAGCTGTCTTGTCATCATCATCCTAATTTGTACGTTAAGCTCGGTGCACATAACTTCGGAAAGTTAATTTTTTATGGTCTAAGGTCTAAGAAATTGTTTTCCATAACTTTTCTAGTGACTTGCGTTACCATTGGCCGGATTTATGGTAGGTAGCTTCACATTGGCCAGTTTTAAGATTATGTGTCGAAGAGCTAACAAGATAAATATTTTCAACTTCTTTAACCTAAGGAAAACTTGTGAATGCCGTAACACTACTGGCAAGTTTTAACTTGGTTAATCCTTAGCGCTTGGGAAGTTAAGTGCACCGACCTTAAATAATTAAATCTTCTGTGAACCAAACATAACAGTGGCAACGAAGATGGCTAGTGTAATGGTGGACATGTTAAATTTAGGGGACGACTCGTATTAGTACTTTTAGGGCGCTTCAACGGCAAAGATTATTCGCGCCTCCAAGATATTTAGTTGACTATGTATGGATGTAAAATACGGTTAATTAAACTTAAATGTGTTTTTCAAATCATTGTCATCAAAGGAATTGCCAAGGTCGATATATTTGTAGACAGCCAAATCGGGAAAAGGTATACATGCTAAAGTTGTCATATGTAGAAAATGCCAAATTACCAAATCATAATCATAATCAGGAAAAACGTTGCCAACGTCGTCATAATGAATAGCAAGTCAACATGCTTCTTGGATTTATTTTTTATTTTTTATATGAACAATCATACTTTGTCTATCAGATTGCTAAGGTTAAGAAATGTGATAAGTTTTTCACTGTTTTCATAAGACAAAAGTTCTTCACATGGTAGATTTAAATTCAATTGGAGTCTCAAACCATCATACTTAAGAGCAGTCAGTCAACAAATGATGAACGGATAGCAACACATCACACGTGTCGCAAATCGGAGCAATCTTATCTCTGGTAAAAAGATAGGCATGGGTGAGGTGTGTGTGCCCTATTCGTACTCGCGGTCGTGGGAGTCGTATATGGAAAGGTTGGAACAGTCTTCGACGGTGAGCACTGTAGATATGGTGAAGAAGAGGGCTATATTTATATTATCACCTGTGGGAAAGAAGTGATATGAAGTGTTGAAAAACCTGTCAGAACATAAAAATACAAGTGAGCGGTCCTATTTGAAATTGTCAAATCTTATGCTTCTGTCCAGTTATAGTCTATGCAGGGAATGAAACAGCACTAGATTTTTGAAAAGAACAGCCGTGAATAGACTCGATATTGGTCAGCTATTACCTAGACAATGCCACAAAAGAACCAAAGGGTTCGACTAATCTTCTCAAGCGCCACGCGTTTGCCTTCATTGCTTACAGGGTTGCAAGGTTCAAACATGTATTTTGTATTTATATTAAATGAGGTTCAGTCAGTAAAGCAAACCTGGCAACAGCGATTCGGTGGGTCCAACTGACGAGCGCCGCTCAAAGAGAGAGTATGACACTTAACTCTATTGCCTGTCAATCGCTTCTTTGAACCCAAATATCTTTTCAGAATGCCGGTGCTGTTTCATTCCCTGCATAGGCTTTATAAAGACATAGCTTTCATAGGACGCTGCAAGTGGCGGGAGAGACAGTGTCGACTTATGCGGCGGGCCTACGCAGGATGACGCGATATTGTATCGTGTCTTATTAACTGTTCAGAATAAACGTTTAATATTCATCACCCAAAGTGTTTCATCAGGTAGAATGGAAGAAAGCTTCTGAAGAAGAAATGAATGCATTCAAAGAAAACAATAACGGATTTACTACCTGGTAGGCAAACTATTGCAAACAAGTGGGTCCTCCAAGTCAAAAGAAATGCAAGTGGAGACGTAGAGAAATACAACGCTCGATTAGTAGTGGAAGGCTGTGCACAGAAAAGGGGTTTATGATTACAGTGACACGTATGCCCCTGTGGCACGTCTTGCCACTGTACGTACACTTGTTGCTTAGCAAAGGGGTTTATGTATGCAGCAAATGGATAAAAAATCTTGCACAGTGCAGCGTGCTCTTTACTTACACAAGCGCCACGCATCTCGAATGCACCAATAAATGATTTTTTAATGCAAAAAGGGTTTCACCGTTCACTAAATGATCGCAGTTTAAATGCGAAAGGAGATGAAGAGTTGTATCTTCTACTCTATGTTGACAATTGTTTGATAACGGGAAGTCAAGAAAGTGTACAGAACTTGAAGAACGACTCGTGCTGAATTCTAAATGACCGACTTTGGTGATCTAAAATATTTTTTGGGCATCAATGTTGAGAAGAAGAAAGATGGAGTGTTTCTACATCAGTCAAATTACTTGCTGGAAGTTCTACGCAAACTCGGGGTGTGTCAGTGGTAGATGCACTGATATCATAACATGTAATCTGTGACCGGCCATTTCTGTATGTCAAGGTTGGCAATAAACGAGTCGTCAGATCAAGATAAAACATGAAACTTGTGATCAGAAATGGAAGCATAGTTTTAAGCTTAATTTATAACATTTGATATAGTAGTTATTAAGGCAAAATATACTGTGACGAATTGACTAATCGTCACCTATGGACACACACGCTGCGTCACACATCCTCCACGCGCCTGGCCTCAAATAATGGCATGCCAACTTTGGCAATTTAATGACATTTTTATTGTTCTCACCTTCCTGTCTAGCTAGCTAAGGCAGGGATCTACCCGCCGCATACAAATACTATCCGAAAGCTACCTGCCTAACTCGGACAGCATAAGGGTGTCTTGGGTATAAATTGCTTGTTTAAATAACACAAAAGATCTACGTGAGTTCAGGACTCGTGGTGAAACCACTCGTCCAATATATACGGAGGCCTAGCTCACAGGTAGTCAGAAGACCTCCGGGCTTACAGACGATAGCAGTGGTTGATCAGTCGATATTCGGGGCTCACAGATAGTTCAAGTTGCAGTGGCGATGCAACTATTAGCTAAACATTCAAACTCGAAGTGTTAGTTTCCAAGACACCAACCAAAGGGCGTAGAGCTGTACCATTAAGTCCAAGCCGAACTAGGTAAGTCGAATCAGTTCACCATGTTAATTAATTATTATAATAAAGGGTAGAAGACCAGAATGAATTTAACAATCAAATAACCAAACCTTTTCTCAAAGCAACATGTTAATAACTAATTAACTTCAGCCCTTCAGGCTATGTATTTTATTTAATCCATTCTTGTCCTCTCCCTCATGTTTTATAATGTTAACGCCAATGTACTAATTACCTAACTAAATGGGTTAATTATCTAATAAACATAATTTAAGATTGACTTATGCTTTCGTCTACCTGCCAATCCTTATTTATATTTGACTTTTCTTTAGCTAAGGGTTCGGTATAATTATGCTCTCGTTATAAAAGCAAGTACTTTATTATCTAATTAGCCTGAGAGTGGCCTCTACAAATAAATCACTCACTGGTGGAGGCTTAACTGCCCCTAAAAGAAGTAAGCTGGCGATCGCTTCGTCACATATGCCGGGTATAAATTTTACGAAAGTCAAATATAATTTTTAACTTGGCAATGGAGGGGAAAGAATGTCAGTAATAAATTATGTCCGGAGACAGAAGTACACCTGAATACATTATACCATTTGAAACTACAAACAGTGCTATAGCGGACGATGCTGGGGAGGATAGAGTAAATTTAGAAGAAACAAAATATACACCACAGAATTCACCAAGGACATACTCCTTAGACGAAGATAGCCCATGTGATTCAATAAATTTAATGAGTTGGGAATATTCAAATATGCCACCAATTACAAATAAACAGGATAAATACCGGCCGATAGTGTTTTCAGGCCTACAAAATGAAGATGTTTCGGAATTCATAGTACAATACAAAAAGGCAGGCAAACTAAATGAATGGGGGGCTCCCGAACTAAAGAAAAATATCGAAATATTTTTAGAAGGACCCGCCTACAAGTGGTATGAAAATAGGGGAATAACTGAGGATGATACACATGACGATATTTTAGCAGATTTGAGAAAAGTTTTTCAAGCGACTTCATATCAGGAAGATAACGCAAACAAGTTAAGAAATAGAGTGCAGATTCCCACGAGGCTTTACACTATTTTTTGATAAATTATCTTTGTGCACATTAGTAGATGCTGAAATGTCCAATGCGGACAAAAAGAATCACATCATCAGAGGTATGCTACCCTCCTTCATAGATAAGTTGGCCAGTCTAGAAATAGCCACCCCCGAGGATGTACTAAAAGAAGTACAGAAAATACTTCGTGCACAAGCGATTATAGGAAATAGGGTCGACCAGATGACTAGACCTAGGCCTACCGCCCAAAGCACACCCCATTTAGAGATACCAGTATGGATCCAACAAATAAACTCATTAAAACTATGGAGAGATTAATAAATCGCTCAGAGCAACAGGCAAAATAGTTTTTGTGACAATTATTATAGACCTAGGACTCTATTTGTAACAATCAACAAAACCCAAACTACCCAATAAATCATGGGTCTCAGTCCAACCCAGGCTATCCAAGAAATAATTTTTATTCAGGACCTCAGTCCAATCAGGGAAATCAAAGAAACCAGGGTTTCCCGCCTCGCCAGAGTTACCAGGGAAACCAGGGCTTTTCTCCACGACCCAGTTATCAGGGGAACCAGGGTTTTCAAAACCCCCAGGGTTTTCGAACAAATCAGGGGTAAACAACCGAACCCAGGAACCTAAGAGGTAATCCAGGAAGGGGTACCCTAGACCTGTTGTGAACACGACCCCAGTCAGTTGACGGACCCTGACAGGGGATCACACAGCCCTGTTGACCAAACAAGGTAACATGCTGGTCTGTGGCAGAGGATCACATGGTGAACTTGGTCAGGGGGAGCAAAACCTCTTAGTGGCCACACTACTAACAAAGTCACCAGGTCTTGTTGTGAAACAGGTGGCTTTTACAGATACCTATTCACTAATGTTAGTCGAACCAAAGCCATGCATTTCACCTGCGGCAAGAGGTTGCATAACTAATTGGGAGAAGAGCACAAACAATCTCCAGATTTTTTTGTATTTGTGAACATTGGTTATGTGATATTGAGGCTTCAAAATTTGTCATTCCATAATATACCACATCCGACTTATTTTGTCGAAAATCCCCCTATGGTGGTGTAGCCATTCTTTCGAAGTCAAAGTAAAATGTTACTCGTGTATCAGAAATTTCTCCTTTAACAGAAAAAAAAAATACAGGTGCAAACCAAGGCTACCCACCACAGCAAGTTGAGCGGAAGGTTCAAGGTGAAGGCATGGGTGCCGGCAATTGTCAATCTCGTGGAGATCCACAAGTGAACGGCGCGGGTGCCGGAAATTGGCAGCAACCCCATGGAGATCCACAAGGGAATGCCGCGGGTATCGGCAAGGCCACAGTATGGTAGGCATGCTTATAGAGCAGGCGTGGGTGCCGGCATTAGACCATCTTTCAATAATGGACAGGCGGAAAGCGTTTGTTAAAATTAATTTCGCCTCTTGTAGCTCTTAGGCAGGGGCGGCTCGTGCATATGCGCACATACGCACGCGCACCCCCAAATATTTGCGACAAAATAAATAAATTTCAAATCCAATCTCAATTTCCAATTCCAATTCCAATTTTTCAATTTCAATTTTCAATTAATATTTTTTCATGGCTGGGCCAGAACATGCATATTCGGCAGTAGTAATTCTGCAGTCCGCTTTTCACCGACCGTCGCTAGCAATCCATTCATACTCGGAACTCGGCTCGAATCTCAACACTTTCCTTGTGCGGAGACATTCTTACCATACTCCCATAAGAGCCATGCTTTAGATTTGAAAACTACCTGTTTTTTTTAACGTGGTTTTACTAGCAAATGTTCGCACCAGCGTAGAGGCCTCCGCCTGCGGCAGGCCGGCCGGCCAGCCATCGAAGGGAGGGGGTGGGGTGGAGGTCTGTCAGTCGCCAGCTTACATTCACAACGGTAACCTGTGTTTTCTTGTAATGTCGTGTGTTGTGTGTTGTCGTGTGTTGTGTTCATCAGTGCCGTGTAGGTGTATGGATTTTGTTTTAAAACAATGAACATTGAGTGGTGAGCAGGGCGCGGGTCGACGGAGTGGAGATGGGAGAGAAAATCTTTGGGTATGAAATTTTACAATTTTACATAGTATTATTTTACTTTTAAAACTTGTTTTATCGGAAGAGGGAATTTTATCTGTGACCACCTGAATATTGTAGTATATTACTATAAAACAGCATGTCGGTAAACATAAAAGGAATTTGGCGAAGTCTAAAGCCGGCAGAACACACGGACAGGGGATCGAACTCGCGTCTCATAAGGAGTTTTCATTGTAACAATTGCGTTCTGGTTTACCATTTTGAGGGCAAGATATTCCTTGAAATCACGTTTCAGGCCATCAAACATAATGCAGTTCCCAAAAAAATTTTCGCCTTCGCCGAAAGTGCCTCCGGCGGCTGGGGCTTCGCCCCAGACCCCAGCTATTCCACGCCACCTCGTTACGCGGAATAATATTTGCATCTGTGCACCTCCACAATCTGGGCCCACGAGCCGCCCCTGCTCTTAGGATATAAATTGTTAATACTTAAAACTATCAGCAATGTGGGTCCGCAGTATTAGAGGTGGCTAATGCTTATTTAATGGCGGCATTTACTCGCCATGTCACGGTGTCGTCATCGGCCCTTGCGACATTTTATAGACGTGACAGCGCCGGCCGTCACCCCATCGCAGCCTGCTGACACCGCCAACCGTCAGCGTTACCAGACGAAGCTGACACTGCCAAGTTGAGGCCGACCACGAGACGCAATAAGTATTCAAACCATACTTCTAATGATCAACAGTACATCCAAGTGTTAAAGATTAAACCTTAGGAATTAAAACAATGTTATTATGTTGTGGTTGTCCAGTAGACCGATACATATAAAAAAGGGACAACATAACAGCTGAAATGTACAGTATGAACTGTAGGCATAGCACACAATGTTTTTTTTTAAACCCAATAATGGAAAATGATGACATGGTGCAACTGAGACAGGAGCTTGGAGGTGGATGATGTAAAACCAAGAAATCCTCCTTGGACACAAAACCAATACTAAACCCCAAACTACATCCTGGCCCAAACAATTGTCTTACCATCGGTTCCAAGAGAACATAATCGTTAGTAAATACAATTGGGCACCAAGGAACCAGCAACCCCTTCTCTTTCGTCAGAAATACGGCAATGGTATAGCGATCAGCAGTGCCGACTGTTCAGTGTTGACACTATTAATGTTCTTTAGACAACTCTTTAACTCAAAGAACATCCAGTAGAAAAGACAAGGATTTTTCTTTGCAGTCTGAAAGATATTGTTTTACATTGCTGCACACAATAGACAAATACACTTTCAATATTTAAAATGTATTGAAAAATGCTGACGTAGCAAATGAGGTAAACGCTTTGTTTAAAACACAAAACACTGCTTCTAGTATCAAGTAGATTATGAAAAGGATGATCTAATTTAGCTCAACATGGAACAAAAATGTCCACGATCACTTTGGCAGCAATTAGCTTTGCCAACAAATTACCTATTGAAACAAGAACAATAAGACAATATGACTGAAGATCATTCTAACGTGGGTTAGATCAAGGTCAACCCGCCTTGGACAATTCTGTTTCCGCAAGTGTTAGCAATTTTGTATTATGTTAGCAATTTCATATTTCATATTCTCTTGCTCAAGTAAGTAGATGCAGTTCCAAGGACTACTGGATGACGAGGAGCGGAAGTATGTATCTCAGTGGCAAAACTTGTAAGTGAACATGGCGTGGCATCAATAACAAAACGTAATTTATTCTTTATAATCTCGTAGCATCCGAGACTTAAACTTTTGTAAAACATGTTGGTATCCTTTAATAAATAAAAGCGAGTAAGATTAATGATGAATCTTGTTTATTTATAACACAAGTGAGTAGAATCATATCATTCCTGGATGTGCCATTTAGCCCACTAATTATAGAAATTAAGAGAAGGGTTGTAGTGACCGAGTCTATCAATACAACTTATTGATACGTGTAGGCTAGAGGTCTACATGGACTGCGTGTAATCTGGAACTTTGAACTTGAATATGATTAGATATACGTAATTACATTGGGAACGAGCCACCTGTTGAGGGTAATGCTGGTGCAAACCAAGGCCAGCCACAGCAGCAGGGTGAGCGGAATGTTCATGGAGGAGGCATGGGTGCCGGCAATTGGCAATCTCATGGAGATCCACAAGGAATGCTACGGGTGTCAGCAGGGCCACAGTATGGTAGGCATGCTTATGGAGCAGGCGTGGGTGCCGGCATTAGACCATCATTCAATAATGGACAGGTCGAAGGCTGGGCCTAGACAGAGGCCCTGACCTACTGGGCGAGTCTAGGACTCGCCAGTTGTTACAAAGGGAGATCGAACAAACCAGGCATTGAATGGCGAGGCTTCAACACCGCACGATGACGCAAGCCACGAACCTCGTGAGAAAGTGGAAAACACAGACGACAGTGATGTTGATGAAAAACAAAAGCTGGAAACACAATCTACGTTTGCCTTACAGGTTATAAAGAGTATGTGAACAAAAGTACTTTGGCAAGTCATACAGAAACATAATTGTGGCTTTTGTACATAAATGCTTTAAATGACATAAGGAATTTCGACAATTTCACAAAATGACGGACCACATTCGTCATTGTAAGTGTAGGGTGTACATTCGTACTATAGGGCTCAGGTATATTTAAAATGAATAGGTAAGTTGAAAAGTGGTGTGTGGCCTTATTGTATGAAATAATTAACAAAATATTTCATGAAACATATAATGAAATATTTCAAGATATAAATAATTTCATGAAATTTTTGAACACTACCTTTACCAACCAGCCAAAGCCAAATGAACAAGGGATGGTTGTCAAAGATTTGGCTAAGAAGAACATTTATTTTTTGCAATGTCTAAAATGATTGCTAGTAGGTCATCATCGCGCATTACAAAGAGTAAAGAAAATGAAATCAACAAAAAGAACACAGAAATATAAAAACAATACTGACCTGAAATTGACAATTATAATATTCTGAGTTGGGTACATAATAAAATGAAGTAGTCTAATGTTCTTGTAAACATCGGAGAAGACTCAATCGAGACACTAGACCAATGTGGTTCCGCAGTATTAGTGGCTAATGCTTATTTAATGGCGGCATTTACTCGCCATGTCACGGTGTCGTCATCGGCCCTTGCGACATTTTATAGACGTGACAGCGCCGGCCGTCACCCCATCGCAGCCTGCTGACACCGCCAACCGTCAGCGAAACCACAAGGATTATTTCAAACACTAACTCTTATTCCAAGAACACTACTATATCGATCCAGCAAGAAATCGAGACACATTCGTAACAAACGCAGCAAGGTATTTGACGAAAATGTTGCAAAACTCGGGGAATTAAATAATCAAGTATTGGTACTCTTCACGTGACAAGTCAACTTTGAGATGTTGTATTAGGGCTGGGTAAAAAACAATATTTCGATACAATATCGAATATGGGTGGATATATTTTCGATGTCGATATTTGGCTTCATATCAAAATATCAAAATTTACCAAAAAATGCTAAATATTGTAATTTTGGTGGAGGTGCCGGGTAGTCAATATTAAAATAAGCCTAGGCCTAGATATGGCTGAATTTGTCTCTTGACTGCATTGTTTTTTATTTTGATGAATTTGATACAGCAGTGGTAGAACTGAAAGAGTTGTCTCACATCAATGTGATAGAAACTGAAACAATTTTGACTATCAATGCTGATCTATCTGCAACTGAAACAACTTCAATTGTCAACACTGATCTAGCTACAACGGTTACAACTTAATTGTGGTAATTGTAGACACCGAGCTAGCCACGACGGAAACAATATTTTTACTGTCAACACAGAACCAAAAGAATGTTCTGTACGGAGCGTGCCACAGCTCAGTGGATTATTAGAGTGGCACTCCGAGAAGGAACTGAGACGCCAACTTAATTGATTGGCAAAGGAAAAACCAACAGAAAATGACTTAGTCAGAGTTTGTCAATAATTTATGCTTAATTTGGCACAAAAAATGTAGATTACACCGCGGGCTGCACTGCTGGAGAAGAAGAAGACTTCGATGTGGGCGAGGTACTTTTCCTGGACGTCGTTGAGAAGTCAGCAGGACCTCAGAAGACTTGGGTGTCCGCTATTGTTGTTGCTGGCAGCAGAGTAACATTTAAACTAGATACTGGGGCCAAAACGAGTATCGTGCCTCACAGTGTTGTTTGAAGGCCCTGGTAAGTGATTTGCAAAAATAGTTGCATTTGGCAACACGGAAATGACCCCAATAGGGGTCATCAAACTGGATTGCAATAAGGGGGTACTGGTAATTCTGTTAGTGTGGCAGTCATGGCTGTAGCCTTAGACTGTAGGCCAATATTAGGGTTAGATGCCTGTGTCAGGCTAGGCCTCATTAGAAGAGTTGATAGTGTGGGACAAGCCACCAGCAAAGAGGAGCTGGCAAAAGAATACAAATATATATTTTCAGGGTTAGGTTGTGCCTACCAGGAGAGTACAAGATGGAAGTAAAAGCAGATGCAGTACCGAAAGAGTCGTAAAACGAGGGCCGTGGTACGCCGTTAATGTTCCGTGATTCAGCAAGGATAAGCTACCACGTTATTATCCGCGTTTCACGTTCACGAGGCAAAGAAGACAGGTTTGAACAGGCATGGAATGGTGTTGACATTTAAAACTTCGAGAATCCCAAGATATCATCAACGGGCGACACTCTTGGCGGATTTGAGTGCTTAGTGACTAGCCTAGGCCTACTGACTAGTGAGTGATAAGTGATCCTAGAACAGGGATTGGCTTAGGCATGTTGTGAAGGGTGAGTAATCAAGTGCATTTTAGGCCTTAAGACTTATAATGCGATTTCTTTTTTGTTCCAGGAATTGTAACGCCGTCTCCCCGAGGAATTTCGACAGAAGGCCAAGGACCTGCTCAAATTGAAGGCTAACTGAATGAGCAGCGCTCGAGGCAAAGACTGGAAAAGTAATTCTCATGAGAGATTTAACCAATGCTGCTGCATACAAGAAGGCAACTGTTAAGAACAACCTTTTTGTAACAATCGACAAGTTACAAAAGAAGTATGGTAAGGATAATTTTGATCAAATCATTTCACTGCTTTTTCTGCTATTGGTGGTGGTCCTTTTAACAATTCTCATTTGTTTCTAAAAAAGCAGTAGTGCAAGCAGTGGGAATTTTAACCAGGGCAACCTCCCCTTCAAACCCCATTAATTCTCTTAAAAATTACATTTAAAAAGAAAAGCAATAGTGGTTTAAACATTTTGATAAACATTTTGGGTAGGCCTATGCCACTGCTGACAAGTAAAATTGTAAAAATATAATATTGTTAATGTAATTCTTTTAAATGTGTATTCTTATTTGTTTAAGATGCTGATTGTCATGTCCTTCCTTTTTTTCCGATGAAGGCAATACATTCAAGGGTTTGTGTAGTGATTTATGTTCACAGCCTAAGGTGCACCGCCTCCTTAAGCCTACATATTGTGTTAACATTGTTAGTACGGTAAGTTTAGAAGGCGCTGAAGCCAACCAAGGTGACTGACCTAAGATGGCTGAATAAAGCTAGTTATCAAAACATTCTTTGGTCAAAAACACTACGTGGTGGTCATAAGTGGCTTGAAAAGTATGAGTAGCCTGCTGACACCGCCAACCGTCAGTGTTACCATATGAAGCTGACACTGCCAAGTTGAGGCCGACCACAAGACGCAATAAGTATACAACTTCAACAGAAACCTTAGGAATAAACAACGTTATTATTGAAAGCTGTTGAAAGCCTGAAGCCATATCTTGTAGGGCTAAGCTATTCCTCGTACCAAGTGTTACCGTTGTTACTAACCACTAAAGATTGATGAAAATCTCTCAGTTAGTATCCAGTAGATTATGAAAAGGATGATCTAATTTAGCTCAACATGGAGCGAAAATGTCCACGATCACTTTGGCAGTAATGAAATTTGCCAACAAACTACCTAATGAAACAAGAACATCAGGACAATGTGACGGAAGAACATTCTAACGTGGGTTAATGGAAGAGGTCCCGAACAAGGCAAACCCCCTTTGGATAATTCTGTTTCCACGGCTATTCCTCGTACAAAGTGTTACCGGTGTTGATAACCACTAAAGATTGATTAAAATCTCTCATTTAGTATCCAGTAGATTATGAAAAGGATGATCTAATTTAGCTCAACATGGAGCGAAAATGTCCAAGATCACTTTGACACTAGTAATTAAATTTGCCAACAAATTACCTTTAATGAAACAAGAAGAACAACGGGACAACGTGACGGAAGAACATTCTAACGTGGGTTAATGGAAGAGGTCCCGAACAAGGTCAACCCCGTTTTGATAATTCTGTTTCCACAAGTGAGTATAATCATATCATTCCTGGATGTGCCATTTACCCCACTAATTAGTATAGAAATTAAGAAGGTTGTAGTAACAGAGTCTATCAAAACAACTTATCGATGTTGCTCTATTTTTTGTACACGTGTAGGCTAGAGGTCTACATGGACTGCGTGTAATCTGGAACTTTGAACTTGAATATGATTAGATATAATTAGGGGGAGTCCTTGTACCTTGGGACAGACTGTACCTTGGGACAGAACCTTTTCTATGTTTTGAATTCCCCGCCTAATCATGCAGTGCCTTCTAGATAATAGCCCTAGTCAACATCTCACATTTTGATGCCACCTGATTGCATATGGCTGCCATACAAACGATTTGGCAAGAGATTGTTTGTTTTTATGCACAGTAAGTAAATTTCTTTATGTTTTTTGTAGCTAATTTTTGTTGATTTTACTTCAATATTATCTAAAAAAAGACTTGTAGCATAAATCAGTAGGGTTTTACCTAATTTACTGCTAAAAGTTATGAATTCTTGTGGCAGGAGGCTAGGGTAGGTTCTTTGTTCTAAAAATGTCATGGTTTGTACCTTGGGACAGGAACACTGTCTGTACCTTGGGACATGTCCCAAGGTACATTACACATGAAATATCAAGGTTTTATCAGTAAATTTTGTTCACTAGATGCCTAGAAGCAAGCAACGTGTGACTCGTGCTGCTCTCAATAAAAACTAATGTCATATCTGCCGCTAAGGATGTGGTTGTTGGCAAATTATCAATAAGACAATCTGCTAAGAAATATGGTTGTGTGCGAAATCAACATTGTCAAGGCATCTTGCTGAACATAAAAAAGAGTGGAAATGAGGAAGATCATTTGAGTATGATCCTAGTTATGCTACATGTTCAGTATTTACTGCTGAAGAAGAACTTGCTCTTGTGACATATCTTGAAACAGCAAGCAAAACTCATTATGGGTTGTCTAGAACAGATGTTATGTCCTTAGCCTATGAATATGCTGACGCAAATGGTAAAGATTTACACTCGTCAAATGATGAGGACGAGATCGAGGAAGCAGATGCTGACAAAACTGTTACTGATATTTCTGATTGGTATGCAACTATACACGCGGGAGATTTCTGTCTCACTCAAGTCACTCAACTGGCGGGCAAGAAAAAGATTCACTACTTTATAGCTGTTAAAATAAAAGAGATCCTGGAGGATGAGATGCAAGTCAAATACCTTAAAAGAATTGAAGGGACCAACAAGTTTCGCTACGATAATCCAAAGACGTTCGTAGTTCCAAAACCAGACATCATCATGAAATTGCCTACGCCAGAAACAAGTGGTGGAACTGAACGGCAATGTTTTCTACTAGATTTTAAGGTCAATCTTGGACATTTCTCAATCGAGTGAATTCTATTAGCCCAACATAGGCCTATATGGCTAATGTAATAACATTTAACAATCCATTCATAATCCATTCCAAAATAATTTCAGTTGGTTGCAATATAAGCTTACATATTAGTAGCCTATTTCAGTTGGTTGCAATATGAGCTTACATATAATTTTCATCTTCATTTGCAATGATTTTAAGTTTGTGTTTTACAAAATAATATAATTTACATTACAAGTAGTTATTATTGATACTAATTGTATGTTTTTTTCACGAATAAATGTATAACGACAATTCATTTTGAGTTCTTGTATCACACGACTTCCTCAAAATCCACATTCTCTATATTGTCCCAAAGTACAAGCCTCGATGTCCCAAGGTACATCCTATGCATGTACCTTGGGACAAATGCAGGAAATTACAAAGTATCAAATCTACCTTATTAATGTCAAATATTATATTCTCAGGATGATTGTAACAGATTTGTTACTAAACAAGGTAATCATTGGAGAATAAATTAGAGGATTTTCACCAATACTCCTTTAAATGGAATCTTTAATAGAAATGTGTCCCAAGGTACAAGAGCTCCCCCTACATTGGGAACGAGCCACCTGTAGAGGGTAATGCTGGTGCAAACCAAGGCCAGCAGGGTGAGCGGAATGTTCAGGGAGCAGGCATGGGTGCCGGCAATTAGCAATCTCATGGAGATCCACAAGGGAATGCTACGGGTGTCAGCAGGGCCACAGTATGGTAGGCATGCTTATGGAGCAGGCGTGGGTGCCGGCATTAGACCATCTTTCAATAATGGACAGGCCGAAGGCTGGGCCAGTTGTTACAAAAGGAGGTTTGGATGAGACAATTGCCAAACCCAGGATCATATACCTTTTATAAAAATATTTTACAACAAACAGGAATTGAAAGCAATCATTAAACTATGGTCCAGACGACTGGCTAAATTGAAACAAAGTAAGCCTAGGGTAAAAGGACAAGGTAGGCCTAGGCCTATAAAGTGATCTTGTGAAACGATGGCGTTAGACATAAAGTTTTCATAGCCTATAGGAACAAACCAGGCATTGAATGGCGAGGCTTCAACACCACACGATGACGCAAGCC